>JBBPKT010000340.1:0-22584 GCA_038089395.1 Pulveroboletus frians | reverse complement strand
CGAACTGTCCGGATCCCGTTGGTAGTGCAAGTCCACAGCCGATCGACACTCCCATCGTCCATGCGGAGAAAGTTGTAGCAAGTCGTCCACCTTCAGAACAATTGTCTCCATCGCCCCGGTCGCAACAATTCCCGTGTTCGGAACTACAGTCGAGCCGTCCAGCACCATCCCCTCCAGTGTCTCGGTCTAGTTCTCCGCCTCAGACGACCCAGCAGGCCCTCAAGCTTGAGTTGCAAAAGAGAACGCCGCGCAAACGCACCACCTCGTCCACCTCGCCCAATTCTGTCTTTCGTCTACTTCCACGTGAAACCAGACCTGCACTTCGTCGTATGTTGTGCTTCGATCCGAAAGCTCGTACGACAATGGGCAAGTTACTTTGGGGGCGAAGCGGAGGTAACGGTATCATTGCGCTCGATGAGGGTGAAATCTGTGACTGCGAAAGGGATCAAGGGTCCGAGGAAGACGACCACTCGGACGGTGACGAGGACGACCACGGTGACGATGATCAGGATAGCAGTGAAGAGTACGACGAAGACGTCGAGGATCCCTGGGTCAGGAGTATTGATACCTGCATAGGGAAGGAAACGCCTGCGCATGCGCATGTTCATATCCCAGCGGACGAGAAGACCAGCAAGAAGCGATTCTTCTGAGTTCTCTGGCGTAGAGGAAGGCATGAAGGAATGGCAGCAATGGAGACAACCTTTTTCTTTTGGACGCCTCGCGATGTCCTTGCGGATCGATAGCCAGGGTATCGATCACTGCCCCACCATCGATCGTGAAGATGCGTCTCGCACCCCGTTGTTGCCGTGCAGTTTGATTTATGGACAAGTGTGCCCTCTGGCGATTCGTTGTCCCAACTCTCGAGCCCTGATTGGCCATTCATCATTTCCGTTATGCCTCCCTCTGATACTCAATCCTATCTCATTACTTTTTATTCGCTGCTAGAACTGCCACCCTTTTTTTTCATTGTCAATCAACTATTTCCTTTTTTTTCTCATCCTTTTCTCTGTAGATTTATGATGCATTTTCCTTGTTTGATTCCTCTTTCACATTCAGCATCGTTCACTATCCCGTATCTCAAATCACATTAGTGCTCCATCCTAACCTTTTTACAAACCACAGCCACAGGCAATTATTGTGAAGGTCGACTGTACGTGGATGAAATGGGAAGACCAGAAGAACTGTTTTATATTTAGTGCATCTGTTGCGCTGTTCATGACGCGGTTTGGATATACATATATACATACAGTAAATCAGGATTGACTCTAATCTAATACATGTACAATGGCGCAGTTGCAGGCCAACTTGCTCGCGTTTTGTGTGTACACGTGATTGGTGTAGCCTTGAACCTCCCCAACCTCGAGCTTGATCGCAGTCACCCAGAGATACTGATCTCGAACATACAGACACACGTAGAGACCGCCCAGACACGATGACCGACGATCAGCCTACAAAACAAAAGTTGTGGGGAGGCCGGTTTACTGGCAAGACGGACCCGCTGTGAGTGCTCCTCCCTCGTCTTCGTTGTGAGTGATCGCGATCGAGGCTGGAACTGACCCGTTCAAAAGGATGCACGCGTTCAACCAGTCGCTTCGGTATGATCAACGCATGCATGCCGCTGATATCTGCGGATCGATCGCGTATGCCAAAGCACTTGCGCGTGTGGGGATCTTGACGACCGAGGAAGAGCGCAAAATGGTGGAGGGGCTCAAGACTGTCGGGGAGGAATGGAAGAGTGGGCAGGTAATCCACGTCCTTGATCCACCTTCTCCCTCACGCCTAACCGAGGATCGTTCCAGTTTACGCCTGCACCCGATGACGAGGACATTCACACTGCCAATGAACGACGGCTGAGCGAGTTGATCGGGCCCCTCGGAGGCAAGCTTCATACGGGACGATCGAGGAACGATCAGGTAGCGACGGATATGCGGCTGTGGTTGTTGGATCAAGTGGCGGTCGTGCAGACGAACCTCCAAGGGCTGTTGCACGTCATGGTCGAGCGTGCAGACAAGGAACGGGATATCTTGTTACCTGGGTATACCCATCTCCAGGTGCGGGTTTGACCTTCTCTGTCATGAATGTACTGATGGGTGCGGTCGTCCAGCGTGGTCAACCGATCCGATGGTCTCACTTCTTGCTCTCGCATGCGTTCTCCTTCAAGAATGACCTGGACCGCCTCCAACAACTCGTTCCACGCATCTCCGTACTCCCACTCGGCAGCGGTGCCCTCGCTGGCAATCCCTTTGCCATAGACCGCGAATTCCTCGCCAACGAGCTCGGTTTTGCATCCCTGGCTGAGAACAGTATGTGGGGTGTTGGAGATCGCGATTTCATCGCCGAGTTCCTGATGTGGTCCAGTTTAACGATGACTCATATGAGCCGGTTGGCAGAGGATTTGATCGTGTACTCGACAGCCGAGTTCGGGTTCGTTACGTTGAGCGATGCATACAGGTACGTTGGGTGAGTTGCATGTCGAGATACGGAGTTGACAATATGGGTTGTGGGGTAGCACCGGATCGAGTATAATGCCACAGAAAAAGAACCCGGATTCGTTGGAGTTGTTGAGAGGCAAGGCGGGCCGAGTCTTTGGTAACGTGCGTTCGTCCTGAGTTATGGTTCCCTAACGGCGCAAGCTCTGACAACACGTTGGAAGATGGCCGGGTTCTTGATGACCCTCAAAGGTCTACCATCGACGTACAACAAGGACTTGCAAGAGGACAAGGAGCCGTTGTTCGACGCCGTCGACACGATCGGGGCGTCACTCCAGATTGCCGAGGGCGTGATTGCCACGATGACGGTCAGTTTCGCGTCCTGTGCTTGTCTACGGTGCGGTGTTCATCGGTGTATTGATGATCATGGTCGATTGTGATAGGTGCACGGGGACAAGATGCGCGCCGCGTTGACTATGGATGTGCTCGCGACGGACCTGGCTGATTACCTCGTTCGCAAGGGGGTACGTATCCTTCCACTACGGGATGAGTTGCACAGGCCAACAACCTCATGCGTACGCCTACTCCTTCTTCGTGTGTAGGTACCCTTCCGAGAGACGCATCACGTTTCTGGACGTGCGGTGGCATTGGCAGAGGCGCGCCAGTGTCAGCTCAACGATCTCTCGGTGCAAGACTACAGGCAGTTGCACGACAAGTTTGGAGACGACGTCGTGGACGTGTTTAACTTTGAGGCGAGCGTGGAGAGGCGGACGGCGATCGGAGGGCCGAGTCACGCGACGCTAGACCGACAGATCGCCGTCCTGCGGGATGCACTGCGGTCTTGATCCATCCATCAGGGCTGTACTGGCAGTACGAGCGAAAAGCGATGTACGAGGCGATGTCCAAAGCCAATTGCAAAAAGAAAAGTGGACCAGGAGATCAACTGCTGGTGCTGCGTGCGGCAACGTTTGCGAGACAAACCTGCTGTCCATTTCGATATCTTCACTTGTCGCCACTCCCGAGCTACTCGTGAACTCGACAAGAGTTCCGCGTAGATTCTTGTGGCCAGTTGTCTCTGGGGTGTCCTGGGAGCGAGTGGGCTCGCATCGTAGTTGTCTCGAAGTGGCTTTGTAGGCAAGCGCCTGCTCTGGAAGAGTATCAAGCGTCCGGCACGTCGATTCGGTTGAGCGGTGCAAGCTCGGTCCAGCCGGGATCCTCTCCTAACCGGTGATTATTAGTTGCGCATATGGCACAATGAGCAAGTTAGCTGGCACTTGAGAGTGAATAGGGGCCAGGATAGCCAGAGCCTCTCAGGGGGAGGCAGTGACACCTCCACCGCCTGCGTCGAAGCGTAGATTGTTTGTCGTCGTTTGTCGCAACGCACAAGGCCACGCGAAAAAGGGCACGGCGTCGACCCAAGCCAGCCTCGCACCTCCACGTTTAACGGTCACCATGGATAGACTAGCAGCAATGAGGGTCCGTATCCATCTTCTCTCTGTCGGCACTCACTGAACATAGCCCCCTCTGCCTCGTGCAGGCTCAGCAGCAGGGCAAGTAAGCATGTGTCTCTACACCCAAGAACGTCATTTTGACTGACATCCACCTAGCCAATACCGGGCGAACCCATATGTCAGGCAGGACGACTTCACGTACGAGTTGTCTGAAGTCAGGGACAGCACGACCAACCTCACCGCTGGCGGAGGCGGGTCAGACGCAGGCGACCCCATGGGTGCCTTTTATGCTGAAGTATGTGCCATTCCAAACATCCGTAGCACGCCACTTATTGTTTTGCTCCCCCTCCCAACACCTCCTAATTCCGTATGTCCATGTTATATAGATAGGTTCCCTTCAAGATAGTATCAAGGCGTTTAATGCCAATGTCACTCACATCGACGAGCTTCATTCGCGGTCGTTGAACAATGCCGACGATTCCGCCGCTCAGCGGAATGAGGCCCAATTGGCAGAGCTCGTCCAGGAGACAAGCGCTCTAAGCGCAGCATTGAAACGGCGCATACAGGCATTGGAGAGGCAACCCGCCGGCGGTCGGGATGGTCAGATCCGGAAGCAACAGGTAGGAGCCATCGGAGGGCGGCAGAGACGAGGTTGAACACGGACACTTTCCAGACAGCCTTTGTCAAGTCCAAGTTCGTCGATGCGATTCAGAAGTATCAGCAGGTAGAACAACAGCATCGACAAAAGTACAAGCAACGGATGGAGAGGCAGTTCAAGATTGGTGAGTTCGGTCTTGGGCGTGGTGCATGTTGATGGTTGAATCGGATGTGTTCAGTCAAACCGGATGCAACACCGGAAGAGATACGGGCGGCAGTCAACGATGAGTCGGGCGGCCAGATATTCAGTCAGGCTGTCAGTGACCGTGCTATGCATTCTAGTGTCCCGGACTGACTCGACTTAGTTGATGAACTCGAACCGCTACGGTGAATCAAGAGCTGCCTACCGAGAGGTGCAGGCACGGCATCAGGACATTCAACGCATCGAACAAACCATTGCAGAGCTCGCGCAGCTGTTTAATGATGTGCGTCGAGCGAGACGTGTCTGTTGACCTGTCACTGAACGTCGTCTTTGTGTGCAGATGAGCATCATGGTAGAGCAACAGAGTGACGTAATAAACAACATTGAAACGACCGCCGCAAATGTGGAAAAAGACATGGAGGCAGGGTATGCCATGCACCCAGCCAATTCTTCACTGTATCTAATGCTCACATTCCAGAATTGGCCACACAGACAAGGCCATTGTTTCTGCTCGCTCCGCGAGGAAAAAGCGGTGGATTTGCTTCTTCCTCACGCTCGTCATCCTTGCCATCGTCGCCATCGTCCTCGCAGTTGTTATCACTAACAACAATTCAAAACATTAGGCAGGTTGTCCGATTGCCTGCTTTTCCCTTGTCTCGGGTCATGATTTTTCTTCTTTCCGTTTCGTCTCATTGGACATGGTTAGCTTTATTTGTCCGTTGCCCGTGGTGGCATGCCACTCCTTTGGACTGGATTGATGCCACGTAAATTGCTCACTAGATCCATTCTCCCACATGATTCGCACATAACCGCTACCACTTCCGCTCCTTTCACTCCTCATTATCATCTACTTAATTGAATCTAGTTGGCAATGACTTGAGTCCCACGAATCGATTACTTCTTTTCGTTCTGTGCGTCTCGACGTACGGTCGGTATTGGAATGTATCTTATGGTGTGGGTCAGCCTGTGTGGGTCGGCGTGACAGCTGTTAGCGTACCTCGCAGTGGTGATCGATTGGATCGCTAGAGGAAAGATTCGTGAACGTCCCAGCGAGACATCAAAGTAGGTGATTGTATGTCGATGGTGTTATGTTCCCACTCCTTTATTCGTGTAGAGGACTTGCCCCGTTCAGCGTGTACCACGTAAGTAACAAGAAAGCTGAGCATGTGGTGTAGTACATCGTACGATATAAACATGTCATCGACTAGAGCGAGAGGGGAACAAAAGAATCCGAGTTGCTAGAAGAATGAAATGATACGCAAAATCGAGGTCGTTATCTATCCCGACGGATCACGCTCGCAGCCGCTCGAGGCCGACCCACTAGGAAATGCTCGCCGCAAGGGCTTCGGGTAGGCAGCGCCGACGGGATGGGCGATCCGTCCGCACTCGTTGCGTCTCCTTTTTTTTTCTTTGTTCTTCCGAAAGGAGTGCACACCCTAACAAAAATCGACGACGAAAACGAACTTGGACTTTAGAGACTTGTACGTCTCGAGGACAAATTCGCCAACAGAGGTCCGCCTGTCATGGCTCTCCGCCGGCCTCCGTTGAAGGTGGACCAAGGGCGGCGAGATGACTATATCAGCATCGCGAATCGGATGCATTTTTCTTGTCACGGAAACAATCCTTTCACGTATACCCGCGATTGGGAATATGGGACTATAGAAGCCCGTTGAGGAACAACACGGTCTGATCGACATAGAAACGTCTTGTACTTGAAATTGCGACTTGGGGAGATTCGGCAGAGGGTCTATGCTCTCTTTGAAGTGCTCCAAGATCTTAAATGCCCCCAAGTGGACGTGCGATGATGATATTTCTGACCTGTTCGAAATGAATGGAGTCTGTCACATCAGCTTCTGGATGAAGGGGGCCTATACAAATGCCAATATCCGGATAGCACGGATGAAAGGCAATTAAATATGCACCCACGGGATCGGGATACAAGCGTACGTGGCGGCAAATACGCCCTATGTCTATGAAAAGCTGGACGCGAATACTGTCGTTGGACTGAGGCGACGGCATTACCCGCTTCAATGTTGTCAGTCGTTAGCGAAGGCCCAGCCAATAGATACGTAACGTACACAACCAACAAACGTCCGAAAGGGGGATAGAGTGGGAAGAGCCAGTACTGGCCTGCTTGTGATACAGTCAACTTGCCTGGAAATAGGCACGCACCCACGTTCCGTAATAACGACCGTAGGAGGTCGTTGGTGGTGAGACGATCGAGATCAGAAGATTGGATATGGAATGCACGCACATGTTGTGGACGCACAGCATTCCCATCTGTCTCAGACTCTCAGTGTCCGTGACAGGACAAGGAGGGGTCTGGGAATGCCGGAATCCTGCAGGACATCGTCCCATGAACTGCCCGGAGTGACCCATGGCACGAGGAGCGAAACGTCTCCCACAAAGCGGCAAGACGGAGGAACCTGCATACGACATGAAACATACGGTCGGAACTGCTTTCGAGTTCAAGATGCTCCTCCAGCATATGGGTGCATGTTCACTACCGGACCTCGACTGAGCCCGATGGCATCAATCTTGTTGACTTGTCTTGAAACCCATTACAGAACGCTGACGGTGGCGGACGGAATTCACCGAAAAGGACGGCTGGAGGTTGACTGGATCTACCCCAAACTGGGGGTGCAGCCCTGCGTGAGCTGTCAGGTTCGACTGTACGACGAGAAGAAGGGTAGACGCCTGCCTGATCGGTGGTTCGTGACTAGTACGCCCGTTTCTGAGCTCCCATATGCTCCCAGACAGTTTGATCGGATAAACTTTGTAAGGACATGGCCGAGTATCGCCCTGTCCTGCCATAAACGTCCAGTTTCTCGTACCAGTCACGGCTAATTGAGATAGAAAGAGAACGGCGGGGATGCCTACGCTACCGAGCAGATACGTCGGAAGCGAGCTGGCCGAGCGTCAATACATCATTAGCACGGGAAAAGCTCCATCACGTTTGACCCACCCCTTGGCGGCTGTCTTGGCCAAACGCCGGTCATGGCAGTGGTACCGGTGAGGAGATTTTCTGAGCGAGCGGATGAATGTGATTTCTACTCGAGTCCAACGGACGAAGGGCTGCCGACTAATCAGCGCTGTCAGCGCCCATCGTATCACATCTCAGGTCCAAACGAACACGGCGGCCCAGGCTAGCCAGAGCGTACCTCGCGGTAGTGTAAACCGCATTCCTCCACATGAGAAGGGGCCAACTCCGTACAGCAACACCAACTCGCTACGGCGGGTGAACCACACTTCTCAAGAAAGACGTGAGACAACAAGCAGCGAATGAGATGATGCCAGCATCGAACCAAATGAAACACGACTTGGGACTGCCCAGTTCGAGAAAGAATATCTCAGGCCGACGGTGATTTGGTAATCGATAGACCAACAGATCTCGCACCAATCCATCATTCAACAAGGGAAAAAAAAAAAAAAAAAAACTAACCGAAGGGACTTGCTCCCCTATCATCAATAAATAATAATTATACAGGAGAACCTTCTCCGACTATTTCCTCAGTAGCGGACGGCCATCGTGGGCGAGGTCATGCGCAACATGCCAAGACGTGAGAAACTGGAGGCGGAAGGCCAAGTGGAGATTGTGTCGTGCTGTGGGAGGAAAATAACTGCTGTCTGTATACTTTGGGAGAAATGAATCGGATTGCACATGGAGTCCCCGTTCCAAGTGGATCCTAACATTTCCATTTTGATTTATGACAACTCAGCACCAGGAACTGCAGGCAAAAGATGGGACCTTCAGCACATGGCGCATAACGTGAGGGTAAAGACGCTGAGAACCGGAAGAATAACGGAACAGGGGGAAAAGGAGACGGGACAAGTAGTCGTCGATGAAGTAGCGAGGACTAGGTAATAAAATTGGTCACAGACACAGGAAGATCACGCACTTGCGTCGATAGAGGGTCCGGGCACATGAATGCACTTTCAAAGTCCATAAAAACACACGAACCAGATCTGGCACTGGACGGAAGATGGCTCGGACGATGAAGGATCTGAGCAACTGCGAGTACCGGGTGATAAGCGTACAATTATCGATAACCAACGCTTCGAGAGGGTCCCTGAGCCGCCACAGAAGCACAGAAAATTCCAGAGGTGGACAGACTTGACGTCCTCTTGTGCCACACGGCGACATGGCGATATATTTACACCGCGTTCCAAGCCCTGCGTGTGAATAGACGTTGGAACGGCAGCATTGACTAAGGTTCGATGATTGCATGATTCCGGCAGAGTGCGCTGATAGTAGACGGTACAACGCCAAGCACTCGGGTGCGCCGTGGCCGCAAAGCAGCGTGCGGGCTATTTGAGCCACGGAGTCGGTACACGCAAACAACTTTTGGGTGTATCTGTTGGGACTGGAGCTCCGGGCTGCGCCGATGGGCGCAATGTGGAAGACTGGAACACGGCACCGCTAATGAATCCATAAGAAAAGAATTTTTCTGTCGTTGAGTGCCTGCACAAAATCCATTAGTTGGCAATGGACTGTAGACTGGCTACCCGTCCGAGGAAACGCCGTATTTGCATGCTAGCTTGATCAGTGACTGGCTCAATAAATTTGATGCGCCCAGCTTCATGGCACGGACATGAACAATATTTATACCTTTCGTCTTCCTTCGAAATCGGTTGAACCTTCTCACAAGGTCTAGACAGGACGTGGCACAGACAGTATTCAAACCGTTAGACCGAAGTAGACAATAGAAGCTAACCCACGTTACAGCTCGTCTCTTGTATTATAGGACCCTTCCTCTTCCTCCCCCTCTTCCCAATCTTGATCGCCTTCCCTCTCCGTTTCCCCATCACGTCTCATATCGAACATTGCATTTCGCAGCACGTCTGTCAAGCGTGCATACTGTTCAGCAGTCACATCAACCTGCATCGTTCCATCGCCGTCGGCATCGCCATCTATCGGTATTTCTTCCAGAATCTCGATGACAATTTCACCATTTTCACCTTGATTGAGGAAGACTTGTGGGTCGTTGCCGCTGAGCCCTTGAATTTCAGGCGACTTCATCAAGGCTTCCATAGCCCGCTTCCAAAAATCATTCCATTGGCCATCACCTTTGTCACCGGTGTTTGATCTTGAAGAGCTCTGGAGAGGCGCCTGCGCAGGTATGGTAAAACGGGACTTCCGATTGAGAAGGTGGAGGGGGTGGTCGGATTCGTCCACATTCACTTGCCCGCCCGCTAGTCTCTCCTCAAGCTGTGTCGACTCGGGAGGAGAGACCTGGTCAGCGATCGGATCGATGATTTGTCGACAGCGGACGAGCGATTCCTGGCGAGCTTCCAGACGGGATCTGAACCCGGGTTCACCACATAAGCGTGGTGTCTGTACCACGAGTACGTAGGAGCATGTCCTCGCTTCCCGGACGAGCAGTATAGAATCGGCCATCGTCATCGAACAATGGAACTGATGGCCGTTCACTAAATGTGCTGGACAACAGACAGATCCGACTTGCCTGCACTTCGACTTCACGAGGTTTCCCTATTTTTTCACAGAATGTACCATCACTCCATCGTTGTACAAGGTAGCGAGAACCCGGGCCGTGTGCAACCTCCAAATTGGCAGCATGCGGAAGTGGGTCAGCGATGATCACATCTGCTCTGCTGTCTGGTACAACCGGGGAACGACCGAGTGTGAATGCTTCCCACTGCATAAATTTGAGAAGCGTGTTTAACGAGGGGGTGGAAACATGCCTGTGGATCCTCTTCAGGATCATGTGGCCCTGGTTACATGATGGGTTACTTGAGCGCGCCAACGCATTCATCCGAGTCAAGTAAGTGTTACCTGTGGGTGGCTGCGTGGGAGCGAGCTCTTTAAACTGTCTGACTTCCTTGTTGTGGCAGTAAGAATACGTGAACCAGGTTTGTCGATGCTAGCAAGCGAGATCAGGGATGGACTGCGGGTGCAGATACGACGATCGCACATAAAGGCATTTCCCAGAGAGAGGTTGGAGCAACGACCAGCCATTCCGGAGTGTCGCATCACCATCGAAGTCTTCTGTCGCAGTGCCTGTATCACGTGGAGGGGGAATGAGGCAAAGGAACTCATTGTCAGGGCCGATTTTCATGTGCTGGAGCGAATAGTCCGTCGTCTGACTGCGCTGCGTCCCGCTCACGTCAGTCCGAGGGGCCCGCGAGGACATGTCAAACATACAGACATCGGGTGCCCCGGCCAAGGCTCCAGACTCGGAACTACCTATTTCCTTCACGCCACCCTGCGAGTACCGCGTAGGAGGGTCCCAAGACTCGCCGAGGAACTCGTGCTCACCGCCCCGCAAGCCATCCTGGACCCAGCGTTGGGCGGTCTCGTTCAGGACGGGGAAGTCATTGAGGAAGGTGACACGGTATTTTGGAAAGGCATAGACGTCTTCAGGGCCCGAGTAGAGCAATCGCGCCTGGGAGAGTGCAAAGGGCGAGACGGCGAGGACGGTGAGCGTCGACCGCCTCATCGGAGGAATGGCGCAACAGCGTCCACGTCTGCGATGGCTCGCTAATTATATCGCCGACTGAAATAAAAGACATGCCGACTCCGCGGCTCAGAATAAAATAAATAAATAAATAAAATAGTCAACGGAGGTGTTCCATCGTCTCGGCGGGCGTTGGCATGTGCGTACGTTGTGCAGGCCAGGCCAGGGCGAGGAGATGGCCGATCGGCGGCCTGAGGGTGCGCTGGGGGTTGGGATGGGTCGTCCGAGCCCGTATGGCGGTTCGAATGGACCCAGACTGAGCGCGTTGATCAGGCCCGCAAGCGTGACTGTCCGGCGGTGGCAATCCCTGAGAGCGACGCAAAATCGACACGCATGAATGTCTACACGCTTCGCCCGCCCATTTACGTACGTATTCCCCCGAATATCAGACCCATCTTCGAACAGGTAGATTGCTCAACGATAATAATAAATCCTAGTTTTGGCCAAAAATTCCACGCGAGGGAAACAATTGCAATACACGTCCCCAACTATATTCGGTAGGGGGATAATATTCCGTTAAAACGAGGGCTTCACCCTTTCCCCGCTTTTCCTCTCCCCTCGACGCGGACGTCCTTTGCCTGCAATCCGTCGCCGCCAGTCTCCCGTGATCTCCATTCCCCCACCACCCACCCATGTCCGCCTCCCCACAGCAAGAGGACACAGCGGACAGATATGACGAAGATATCGAGGAAAACGATCAGCCAAATACAGAGGACGTAGAGGGTGAGCTCTCGTCCCCTCGTCCGTGCAGCACCTCACCCCCCGCGTGTGACCTTGTTTTTTTTAAATTTATCGCTCGCTTCATTAGCCGCTACAGCACCCAAAGACGCCCAACCTGCCAAAAGGGGGCGCGGCCGCCCCAAAGGCAGTAAAAACAAGAAATCAGGGGCTGCGTCCGCTACGACCATTCCCTCGGATGGCGCACCAGTCAAGAAGAAAAGGGGGAGACCACGCAAAGTATACATCTCACCACTTGGCCTCATTCCCTACTTACCCCTTGCAGGAAAAGAAACCGGATGATTCAGGTGCTGAGGAGCCGCCTGCCAAGCGGAGACGTGGCCGTCCGCGTAAAGAGCAGAAACCGGAAGAAGCTCCCGCAGTGGCCACATCCGCTGCCGCAACGGGTGAGAGCCTGGGTGAAACGAGCGTAAAGAAGAAACGAGGTCGGCCACCGAAGAAGGCTTAGGTCACTCTTTCTCCCCCTGCTCTTACATCCCCACTGTTTTCGATCCTGTTGCACTTCTTGCTTTCTTGTATACCAGATCTTTACGACAAAGCACGACTATTGACTGCTTTCTGTGTTTCTACTAGGTAAACCTTACGTAAACTAAATAATGGGGCATCTCATGGGATTTCTTGTCTCCAGCTGGTCTTCTGACGAACCGTACACATGTCCTTGCTTATTTTTATCGCCTGTGAACGCTCGCGTCGACGGTCAGCATCCAGACTCTTTCCAGAAACATGTGCCGCTGGCCAACTCTGCGGGATATCCTCATGTAACACCGTGCCAAATTAATCACCGTTCAGTGCCCTGGGTTACAACGAGAGTCTAATTGATTCCATGGCTTATGGTAAAATGTCACCCGTCATTTCTCCATAAACCAAGGGCATTAGCGAGCAACGAGAGTTACGGGGTCCATATAGACAACACGTCCAAAAACCTCGTCACCGCCCCCGCAGCCAACGAACAACGTGCAGGGTAACATAAAACCCCGTAGCACCAAGGACCGTGCCACCCAGACATCCGATGAAAGAGAGCATGGAAGACTGCCTCACCGCTTTCGTCCGAGCCGTCGCGTAGCTAATATCTGGACGGAAGGTGACCATCGTGTACAGTGGCAGCCACCCTGTAGGATTAGGAGATGGAAACGGAACAGCAGCCAATGAGCGCGTGACCGAAGTTGAGGTGACCTTGCTGGAGGTGATCGTATACAATAAATTGTCGAGCGCCTTCTTGAAAAGG
The DNA here is from genome assembly GCA_038089395.1 of Pulveroboletus frians. Taxonomy (NCBI): domain Eukaryota; kingdom Fungi; phylum Basidiomycota; class Agaricomycetes; order Boletales; family Boletaceae; genus Pulveroboletus; species Pulveroboletus frians. Next base: position 9,466 of record JBBPKT010000340.1, on the reverse strand, counting down.
TATATGGGTGTTGTCACAGAATGCCGCATTTCGACACTGCAGCGGTGAACAATAAATGGATGCCTTAGTAACGGATGATGGACTTACTAATTGTCCATGGCGAGTTCACAGATAGCGACGAGATCATCGTGCCTTGTTTCAGTGTATTTGGACAGGGCATCGAATAGCCTCGTGTCCACGCGTTCTTGGTCCCCTAAGGGGGCTAGTGGGCTGCAAGCAGTCACGCCCTCCTCCAGAAGAAGTGCCCGAAAAACCCTAACATCCTCCATACCGCAGTTGAGCCCCTGCCCATAAAAGGGCACCATAGAATGGGCAGCGTCGCCCAGTATTATGCACCGATCCTTGTAATGATACGGCTTTGCCTAATAGAAATTCGATCTCTGAGATCCGTGACCGTCAAACGTGGCCATGTAAAGCACACCTTGATACTAATAAGCGGGCTTCGCGGGTTCTTAGTGAAATCGTTGAGTAATTTGTCTTCTCCGAGCAGGACGAGGGCATCCGCGAAGTATGTCTTGAACCATGATAAGATCGCTTCGCGACCAACTAGGCGATCAAAGTCAATAGTGGGTGCGAACAGCGTGCATGTGAATGACTTGTCCTTGAGATGGAATGAGCTGACAGGTGGGAAGAAAGGAGATGACAGGCATTTACTTGGTTTGGGAGCGCAATGAGCATGAAGGAATGGCGAGGCCAAATGTGGAGGTGATTCGGATCAAGCAAGAACGCAGGCTGGCCATGCTCATCACATCCTGCCGGCATTTTAAGTTCAATATATTCATGCGGAATATATTCCTGCTGGAAATTCATTCTGAGTGCCTTCAGTCAGCGTCCGCAAATTATTTTCTTCCACCAAGTTAACACACCTTACGACCCTCATCAGTTGGCGGCGGACAACGGAGTGACTACCGTCAGCACCTATGCACAGGTGAAAGCTTGCTCGGATATCCGCCTCTGAATTTATGTCTCGGATAACCATTGTCCTATTGTCGAAATCGACTGAGAGAACCTTGTGTTTGAAGTATACGTGCACGTTTGGAATAGCGGATGCCTCCTCCAGGAGGCCTTCGTTGAGAAGTGCGCGATCTACGGAATTGATACACTACAAGAAGGTGCCCAGAGGACCTCGTCAGTATACAGCCGACAGACACGCGCCTCCACGAGCAGACGGAAATCGACTCACCTGTCCATCCCTGTCATATTGTTGGCTATGCTGATCTCCGTGAATGTCGTGGATCATCCGACCACGCATCGGGATAATTGTCTGTAAGAACCTGGAGGTGGCGGCTGGATCAATGGCTTGTAAGGCGGCAATTCCACGAGATGATATTGCGAGGTTAATCGAGCGCTGCTGTGCAGCAGCCTTGGAAGAGGGAAGTCGCAAGTCTAATGGTGTCAAGATACATCTATGGCGAGTGCACAAAGCAAGAGCTTACCAGGCCTTGCTTCATAGACGACGACATGCCAGCCCAACTTGGCAAGGGATATTGCCGTAAGACAACCGACAGGGCCAGCCCCGACCACGACCGCCGTTCGCGCTTTATCTACGTGAGGGTCCTGGCTCGCGGTTGACATGCGTATGGGCAGTTGGTGGTACAGCCGATCTATAGGAGCTCGCGTTTTCACACCCGATGGGGTAACACAGTCGATGCCGGCGGATCTGATTGCACCCACGGTCTCGTCATGTCTTCACTGGACCATAAGAACCTCAGCATCGCGCTCGCCGGCGAACAGTTCTTCATCCCAACAAACGAGGAATACAGCACACAGCCTTCAGTGCTCAATGGTTGTCTTGGTCTTTCTCTCACCAGGACTGAGCGCACTTACGCGGTCGTTTCGTGTGTCATCCAGGTGACCCCCAATGCGCATACCTCTGTGGTAATTCTCTGGGCCTATTAGCTAAACGGTCCAAGGCCCTCGTTGAAGAAGAGTTGCACATATGGGAAACTCGGTGAACCATCCATGGGGGATGTCCGCCGCCTATGCTTACTTACCCTTGTCAACACATTCCTCAGGGCTGTGGAAGGCCACTTCAAACACCCACATGACCGAGAATGGATGAATATTGCAGATACGGTCACCCCATTACTTGCGCAATTAGTTGGTGCGTGCCTCTCATAGATATTCTTCACATGATTTTTCAGGTATTTGCGTCTACTTTCTCAGGTGCCCACGAGAAAGAAGTTGCTTGTATGGGGACGCTGACTGCGAATCTGCATCTCATGATGTCAGCATTCTACAAGCCTACTCCTACTCGCTTCAAGATTCTCTGCGAAGGCAAGGCCTTTCCCTCGGATCAAGTGTGTGCAGGTTTTTTCTTTTTTCGTATAAGCAATCCAATATTCCCCACCGCATTTTTAGTACGCATTCGCCTCGCAAGTTCGCCTGCACGGATATGACCCGGCCCAAGCGATTATCGAGATGTTCCCCCGGCGTAGCGAGTTCACCCTTCGCGAATCGGACATACTCGACATGATCACCAAGGAGGGTCCGTCTATCGCCCTTGTAATTTTCAGCGGCGTGCAGTATTACACTGGCCAGTGGTTTCCCATGAAGGCGATCACCGATGCTGCGAAGGCGCAAGTAAGTTTACGAACCCCTTATGTGCTTTTACGTACACATCCCTGCTCCGAACGCCGACAGCAGCACTCGACCTTCAACTGTTTCTTCCATGGTTTCACGAGCAAAATTGACACACTAATAAACGTTATCTAAGGGCTGTATCTGCGGCTGGGACCTCGCCCATGCGATCGGAAATGTTCCCATGACCCTTCATGACTGGGATGTTGATTTTGCGGTCTGGTGTTCGTACAAATATCTCAATTCAGGACCTGGAGGCATTGGCGGCCTTTTCGTCCATGACAAGTGGGAATACAAGAAGACGCCAGAGTACGCATTTCTTTCCTCTCTGTTTATCACATTATTGGACTAGACATTTACCACGTCTTAGGTATGCAGGGTGGTGGGGACATGACCCCGTCACACGATTTTTGATGCCCCCCGAATTTGCTGCTATACCCGGCGCGCAAGGGTATCAGCAATCCAATCCGTCGGTATTGGCGACGGTTTCGTTGCTCGGGAGCTTGCAGATATTCAAGGAAACCGGCATGATGGCGCCTCTGCGTGAACGATCGGTGTTGCTGACCGGCTACCTGGAGTCTCTCCTGGTTCGATCAGCATTTTATGTGGCAGCCGACTTGGTCGCCAAAACGTACCCCCCTGAAGAAGAGGAAACACAGGCGCAGAGTGCACAGCCTGCTTTCACCATCATTACTCCCCGTGCGCCAGAGTCGAGGGGTGCTCAACTGTCACTGCTCTTCTTACCCACTGGGTCTGATATTATGGCAAAAGTATTCGGCCATTTGTTATCGAGAGGTGTCGTCGGGGATGAGAGGAAGCCCGATGTTATTCGGCTGGCACCTATGCCACTGTATAACACCAAGCTCGACTGCGAGCGAGCGGCCTCGGCGTTAGAAGAAGCATTCCGGTTGCTTGTACAGACACGCGACTAGCAACCGGCTGTGTACTCATTTGCGTTGTATATTTCCCTTGGCTAGACTGCCTCCGTCCCTACGACACTCGCGATGTAGCTAGATACCATGGTGATATATTCAGGACTGTTTAGGATTTCATCGTGCTCGTCTTTCAAGTTATCAAACGACCTGGAAACCAAGCATGAGTGCTGCCTCAGGAAAGCATACATTTCCTCGCTCTGTTGTTTATCCACTTGTGTGTCCCCTTGAGAGTGTACGATGAACCAGTGTATATGCTGGGTATCTGGATTAATTGCCGCTCTAGTTGGCGATACGTCCTCGAAGGAGTCCCGTTTGCCAAATGTGTTCTCGATAAACCAGGATCTATACTGTGGGAACCTCGAGAGCAGTAAATCGATATCATATAAGCCCTCCGACATGATGATGGCTGCGGTAGATTGGACGAGTTCCTCGGACGGGCGGAGACTCTCCGAGTTGCCTGGCATGTGCAGGAAGATGGTAGAGAGCATGTGTGCAGAGCAACTGTGGCCGACAAGAAAGAGCCTGCTCGGTTTCCGAGGCAATCGGCCCCCGTTTTCGGTGTGCCATGAGAGGACGAACTCGAGGAATCGGAGGGCATCCTCGGCGTGAGCTGGGTGGTGGAGGTAGTTGTCTGGGGTGGGCTTGGTGGGTGTGAGCCGATAGTTGGGAAGTGCGACCGGGTGTCCTGTGGATCTGGCCAGCTTGCGTGCCAGAGGGGCATAATTGAGCTTGTCCTCGCTGATGCCATGAAGCTGTCAGCATCGTCCGAGGGATGACGAGAAGATGCCTCACGTTCTCCACGCCCCACCGTGGAAGAAACAGATCAACTCTGTTTGGTCGTCCGGTGGATGGCTGGGGAGATAGACATCGAACGTCTGGCGTGGGTTGGGTGATGCCGAGGGAATATACGAGATGCCGACGTACTCGACCAGCTCCATGATAGCGTGACTGTGACGTCACCCTGAATATGCGAACGGCGGAGGTATAAAGTCACCCTCGAGCCGGCCCTGCCCCCATCCCACGTCACAAATGGCTCTCACTGCGTCCGACATCTGCAAGGTGAGTCCGTTCACCGTTGACCATCTCCTGCTCTAAGACTTGTTGCAGATCATGTAAGTTTGACGTGAGTCCTCGACCCTGGTCTCTTGCTCACATGTTCCTCGAGCTTCGCCTTCATCTTGCCACCCTTTGGAGTGTTCCTTGAACGCGGCTGTGGCGGTGACTTTGTACGTCCGCAGCCATGCCGTAACTCGCCTCGTTTCTCATCTGGCTGCGCATTTCACAGATTATCAATATTTGTCTAACAATTCTTGGTTGGGTGTGAGTATCGCATCGTGTCATCCGTAGCAGTACTCTCTGACACGCTTCCCGCAAGGCCCGGTGTCATTCATGGTCAGGACATTGATCACCTCTCACGTCTTCTTCAACTCAAGACACTCCAACAGCACTCTACATCATCATGAAACATTGAGACATGACGCAATGCCGACCTCCCGATATGATGTGTTCACTCTTACGAATAGTTGCACGCCAGATATTGACCGGTAGTATATTCGATTGTTGTAGAATCTAGTTTCCTCCTCCCGTCGATTCATCGTCGTCTTCCTCTTCTTCATCCTCATCCTCATCCTCATCCTCCGATGTCGCCTGTGAGGTAGCTTTTAGAATGTGGTGGCAGTATAGCAGTAGCAGGTTTCCCCACCTCATCTTCCTCTTCACTCTCCTGTTCGTCAAACTGTTTTATCATGTGGGCTCCTACAGTCCAGCATTTCTTGTAGTTCTCCTCGGAAGCTGGAGGTTTCACCCCCTCGCCTTGCGCGCTTGGTTTCTTGTGCCAATTTCGAATGTCGTCTTCCTCTACGATATCTTGCTGGTATAGTGCAGCAAGAATCTGCCCGAACAGAGGCAAACGATCCGACGAAGCGCAGCACTCCTGTGAGACAATCAATGTCAGCACTGTCGACGCACGTCTTCCGCCATCGTCATCACCTGCAAGATCTCGATGGTCTCCACTGCATTGACACCGCCAATTTTGTCAATCAGACCACCCCATCTGCTAGTCATGGCAGCGATTTCCTGTCGTTGTAGTGGACCACCGCCCTCCACTATCTTTATCCGGCTCACAATGGCTGCCACCACAGCCCGTCTGACCATTTGGAGGGGAACGTTGCTCGCCATCCTGAGCGTCTTTAACTCCACAGCGGCATTGTCAACCGAGTGACCCTCGGCAAATGCCCGGTCTAGTGACTGCGTGACCTCCTGCTGGAACTCGGAGAGCGCAGCAGAATCCGCCTGAGCGACGAGGTTGGACGGTGCACTCAAAGGAAGGGACGTGGAGGAAGACGTTGGACTTGGGCCGCCAACGCGGTCCTCGTCCGACTCGTCCGACTCGGATTCTGTTTCCGGTTCAGAGGACGTCACCGAGCCTGGATCCGACAGCTCGAGGTCAGAGGCATCGTCACCTAGCCATGTCAATTAGTGAGTATATATACTCCATAATGGAAATAGCTACCGATGCGCATGAGTCGTTGGTTGATGGGGTGTTCAACCTCGTCAATATCTTCGTCCTCGTCGAATCGGGGCTCGGGCCATACGATCGCGTTGGATTCTGGCCCAAGTTTTTCAAGCGCAGCGGGATCCTGATCTAGAACAGGACGTGAGTGCTGAACAGAATTGTTTCAACCCGGACATACTGGCTTCTACGTCACCATAGTCGGAATCTTCTTCCTCATCCGCCTCATCACCATCACCATCTTCTTCCTCTTCCTCTTCCTCTTCCTCTTCCTCTTCCTCTTCCCCATCCCCATCCCCTCCCTCTTCTTCCTCCTCGTCCTCACTTGTTTCATCCTCATCATCTTCACCCTCATCTTCGTCCTCCTCGTGGTCTGCTTGGCATCTCTTCAACAGCTTCTGGAAGGGCTCCAATCTGGCACGGGGCCCGATAGTGACCCTGTCAGCGATCAGACACCCTCGTTCAATCCGACTCGCCTCCTTGATCTGAACTCCAGCTCCAACAATGCTATGTTCGATCACGCAATTCGGGCCGACGACGACGCCATCAAAGAGGTACGCATTGCGAACGACGGAACCCGCTCCGATGATACATCGTTGTCCGATAACAGAAGCGACAACCTGTGCGTTGTCCGCAATCTCGCTCTTTGATCCGATGAGTGTCTGGTTGCCGACCTTGCATGTTCTATGTCGACTCCGTGAATAAGATGTAGGAGCGAGGTCAGGGCGTGCCGAACCCACCTGGAAAGTATGACAGAGCCATCCGCTGCAATGTACTTGTTCCCCCGAAGATGCTCATACGCGTGTCCAGCAGGATGGTTGTCATCTGGAACGAGAGGGAATGTCCATCTAGATAGAATGTCCTTGCTAAAAGCCGAATGAGTAGAAGATCATAGCAGGAGAGGGTAGTAACCGGCCTGATAGAATCATAGCTCTTGGTGTCCTTGACGCGGGCCGCATACCCATCTTTTGCAATATAGCAATAGATATTCTTCATGAGCAAATCGGATGTGAGGACACCATGTACAAAATCTCTCCGAATGTCTCCATAGTCGAAATTGTCTTGAAACAGAGACGGGACCTGCCACCGCACGGTCGAGTGAGTGACAGGACGTATCTGTGCAAATTCACGTACCTCGACAGAGCAAACATCGATCGAACAATCGATGAGGTCGTTCCGGATGTCTACTTCGGGGTGCTCGACGAGGATCTCGCGCGGGATGTGAGCGTACTTCTTGGGTGGATAGCCAGTGACAGGTTCATAATGCAGACACTCTGACGTCTCCGGATCCAGAACGAAGACGGCAGAGTCAGCGCTCGGTCTAACCCGCGAGCGTGAGCGACAACGGGCGGTGACACGCTCGGGGACATACCGAGTCCGATGTTGTGGGCCACTCTCTTTTACTACCATCGTCATGATAGCGTCCTTGTTCGTCTTCCGACGCTCTTTGTGAACACGGACGACTTGATCGATCCGGATGTTGCTGACGAGATCTCCTGCAACGAGAACAAAGTCGGAAGTGATGATCCCGTGCGTGTAGATATCTCGCATGGCATCGCCAGGAGAGAACGTCTCCTTGGCAGTGACGATCGGGACAATCTTCAGGCCGGTGCTGGGCCGGGACCATTTGGAGTGTCTATTGGGTGGATGGTCAATTGAGCGATGAGGTCGTAGGAAGACTGAGACTGCACACACTTTATTGCCGCCTTGACCAGTTCAGCATGTGAACGACAAATGACGAATATTTCCTGCACGCCAGCCAGGGCAAGGCTTTCGAACGTCCAATCGAGGAGCGGTGCATTGCAGATCGGTAGGAGACACTGATGTTGTGATCAACGGGTGACCGTGTGGACGATCCGAGTGACCACTTGCCCTTGGCTTGTGTCTGGTGAGGGGTGCAAACCGTTTATTGAAGCTGTCTGCGAGTATGACAGCCTGGAGGGCTTCTTCCTCATCCATCAAGCGCTCCTTGATGGCAGTTGGTGCCATGGCTCATGTCAAGGCGGATGTGTACGGTGGCCCTCCAGAATTGATTACACGAAGGACATATATAACATGCAAAGCTCGATCCACCATGCAGAGTAGCGGGTATCAAATCAGATGAATCGACATTAGCCAGTGAAAACACGGATCGCGGTAGTCATGAGGAGGGAGTCGTCAACTAAAAAGCAAACCACATCCAACATAGTGTAGTATAGAAAGAAAAGGCAAGTCATAGACAGAAGGAATCCGCAGTCACCAGTGGTGTAAACCGCCCACAAATGACACCAGAAAAAAATAAAGTCAAGGCTCGTGTCCATCATAAATGCCACTGGTCGGGTACACCTTATGCAGCAGCAGCGATGACAGGAGCAGCGGCGGGAGCGGGTTCAACTGGCTCAGTAGGTAGCTCCGCAACAATAGCTGCGGGCGCATCCGTAGCAGGGTTCTCCAGCGGTGGAAGAGGCGCTGGTTCATCAATCACTGGGGGATTCTCATCCACCTTCGCAGGCGCATTCACTTCTTGCTTCTTTATCTTGAAGAAATCAGTGACACGCGCCGATATACGGCGGCCAACCTTGACAGCCTTGGCATCCTTCGCCTTCTTTTCCTCGCTCTAAGGAATGTATGAGACATGAATGCACATGACACTAGAATCATCTATACCTTTTCTTCCTTGGGAGCCTCCACAGCAGGGGCTTCGGCAGGTGCCGACTCGGTCACAGGCTCAACAGGAGCAGCCGGCGTCTCCTCAGCAACAGGCGCTGTCTCCGTCTCCTTGACAGGCTCAGGTGCGGGAACCTCCTCTGCAGCAGGGGCCTCCTCGACCTTGGTAGGTTCCTCGGGCTTGGTCTCGGCAGAGGCCTCCTCGGCGGAGGCAGGAGCAGCAGGCTCAGACTGGCAGGTTGTCACTGAAACAGATCATCGGATCAATGTTGAATTACTCACATCATCCTTCTTCTTTTCCTTTTTTGGGCTCTTAGGGACCTTCACCCTCTTCTCGACCTGCCTCTTTGTTGCGTTGAACGGAGCAAGTAGCTTGAAGAGAAGTCCAGGGCTCTTTTGGACGTCGTCCTTCTTAGGAGTTTCAGCAGGTGAATCCTAGCAAAGGGACTCGTGTTGAGCATATTACATCTCTCGACAATAAGAAGTGCGTACGGTCTTGTCATCCTTGACAGGCTCGGCAGCAGGAGCCTCAGCAACAGGCTCTGCGGGTACCTCCGCGGTAGCCTCAGCAGCAGGTTCCTGAGAGAAAAAATCAGTTCTGGTTCCAGTGGACATCTAAAAGCGCGGAGAGCGCTCACTGCAGCTTTTGGCTCCTCTTCCTTGGGTGCCTCCTGCGAGAAAAAGAAATGAGAGACGGTACGAGAGGGGAGAGGAGGACGTACGGGAGCAGCTTCGGGGGCGGGAGCAGGCTCCTCCGTAGCAGGTGCCTCAGTGGCAGGCGCAGGCTCGGCGG
>JBBPKT010000339.1:0-22686 GCA_038089395.1 Pulveroboletus frians | reverse complement strand
AGAAGCCACCCGAGGTGACGGACGTGAGTGGGCAGGAGGACGAGGAAGACGGGATGGTCCCTGGGTTCAGCTACGGAAGCGGACCGGGCGGCGGCCTCGGGAGTGGATTTGGCATCGGGGGTGGCGGTGGGATGAACGGCGGCGGTCCCGGCCCTGGATCGCGGTGGTGGGGCCGGGAAGACGACGCGTCCGGTGCAGGCTCTACCCCAGGTCCGGGCGTCCTTCCCGGTGGCTTATCAGACGGGTTTGGGTACCGCACGGCTCCGTTCGGGGCGGACGACGCGATGAACTCGGACGATTTCATTCCTGGGTTGGGTGCTGCTGAACATATGGGGAACAGCAACCCCTCGTCGCTGCCACCTGTTGGACCGAGACAGAGCGGTCCGTTGCCGTCTCAGGAGGACGTATGGTCCAGTGGGGCCGGCGCCGGCGCCGGCGGGGGTGGGGGTGGACGGGACGATTGGGGAAGTGGCGGCGGCGGCCGGAGGGGGGGTGGGTACTACGATAGACGAGGAGGCTCTCGCAGAGGTCGACACTAACATCTCGTGCCCAAGAGCAAAAAAAAAAAAGAGGCCCAGCTGGTTCACAAATGCCATCGATTCATCTGTACCGTACTTACAACAGACACACGGTGTCCCAAAGACCCCAGGAATGAAACCGCATATGCTAGTCTAAGTAGTGTTCGACATCTCAACCCAAATGTGATGTGTATGACCCGGTCCAAGGAATAACATGTATGTACCGCATATGACAGAGGAAAAAGGTGAAAAACGCCTCGAGACGCGTCAATCTACACAACGAACAAAATCAGAGGATCAAAAGAGACGAAAAGAGAAAGATAGATATACTCGTGTACCACGTCCGGTTCACAGGGACATGTACACACATGGCGAATACATGTCGTGTTAATGTCATCAGAGCGTCACCGCAACGCTCCGAGGCGTGACAGCGCGTGCTGCAGCGGCAATCCTCTGCAAAGATGGATATAGGTGATCATCGGGCGTGCACAGCCGTCGGACCAGTCGAAATGCTCGGATCAAGGGAGAACCGAGCAGGGAGATCGCGCATGTGAGATAAGAAACTCGGCGGAGGCGAATGCGACAGCATATAGTGCCCGATGCTCGACGTCGAATGCGAACGAGGGAATACCTCCGGTTCTTGATGCAGCGGATCTGCCCCCGTATAAAAACAGAACCTAGAACAAGCACGTTTAGCACACGAGGTCCGTTGGAAATTAGAACACAGAACGCACTGGTCGAGCAACTGCTTGTAGCTCGTATCGCTTTGAGAGCAGACAGGACCGGGTGAACGCAACGGCGTGTAAGGACCACTCGAGGAACTCGACTGCGAGGTTTCATAAGGCGTCGTCAGCTCCCGGTTCCCCCCATCGACTGACGCAGTCTGTATTGATAACGGCGGCTTCAGTGTCGACTGCTGAGGCAAGTTCACGGGTGGCCCTTGCTTCTCAGTGGCGAAAGGAAATGACCTTGACCGTGGTAAAAGGGTAGGAGTGTCCTTGGTCGCGACGTCAAACTTGAGAGGCGACCCAGCAGGCGTCCTCCGCAGGTTGGGAGATCCTTCCATAACCTTGTCCATGTATCCCCGACGATGATGACGCTCCCGACCCTCCTGTAAGCGGGACGGGCTGCTATCAGTTGGGGCTGGCTTCGTCTCGGAGCGAGCTGGTGGCGTGGGCGTATCGTCCACCGCACTGATTGATGACCCACGCGGCCGAGAAAACGTAGCCTCCCCCGTCTCTCGGGTATTCAAGACATGGGACCATGGCGCAACAGCCGAGTCAGCAGTGGCCGGAACACCAGATGGATATGTTAGCGTGCGCATGTGATGGTTAGGCTGAGGCGAGACATTGACATTCTTTGCCCATTGCGTCTTGTATGCCGAAGCGAAATCGTATCGGGCAGAGGACTTTGCAAACGAAGAATATTGGTGATCAGCGCTAAACGACCGACTGAGTCGATGGGGAGTAACAGGCATAGGACTAGATTTGGCCTTCGCAAGGTCCCTCAACTTCAGGTCCAAGTCTCTCAGGCTCGTCTCGTTGTCAACCGCGCTCGAGGGGTCCGGGGGAGGCGAGAGGACAAACTTGACGTGATAATCCTTGCCAGAATTGTTGTCCCAGTACTCCCGCCCCGCCACTGTATACCGCAACGCAAATAATATCGTCTTCTCTTCGATACGTGGCCATATGTCATGCAAGCGGAGGGTGAATGTGAATACGTCAAAGATACCGTTTTCGATCGACTTGTCATACCGCGCCGTGACTTCGCTGGTTGTTTGCCACCAGTCCAGTGTGAAACGGACAGCCAACCATTTTTCGTACGCAACGTTGCGAACGTGAACGCTCCCCATGATGGTACGCTGGTCCTGAGAAAGGACCAACTCTTGCAATGCGACGTTTTGCCCCTTTCTGGGAGATGCTGGCATGTTGGGGACAAGCATCTTGACCCGTTGGTTTTCGCGATGGCCATCGCCGTAGATGAAAGACGGAAACTCGTCGCCACTCGTGTCACTGGTGGGACTGCCATCTCTTGACACCGCTAGTGGTTTTTGCTCTGCTAGGAAAAGCTTGACATGCTCGAGCTTGGAGTCGAACTTGACAGCCTTTGTATGGGTAGGCGTAGCGGGCTCGCTCTTTGCAAAGGGGCCATCCGTGACAACATGCAACTCAGGCCGCCGAGTACTCTTCAGGGACGACTTGACGGGTTGTCCCGATTTCTTCCGGATGGTTTGGGGTGGTTGCTTGGTGATTGGTGCCCCTGGGGTCGGTGCCCGAGAGCAGGCAACGTTGGAGTGAGAAGTGTGACGAGTATGCTTCCCGGCTGATCCTTCCAACCTCAATTTTCCGAATTTGCCAACCGGTGTCTGTCTGAGCGCGGGAAACGGCCGTAGTGCATCTTCATCGTCAGATGTATCACATAGAAAGGGTACCTTTCTACCCGCTAGGTCCGCAGATGGGCGTGCAACGGCACATGGTTTCACGGGTGTAGAAGCGGGTGTGATGGGAGTAAATATATCGTGAGAGTCGGTGGAAATAGAATGTGGAGAAGCGACACGCTTTGAACGTGGGATAATGATAGGATATATTTCATCCGATGGAGTGGAAGAAGACGAGGATTCGTAGCGCACATGGGCCACAGAACGACTCTGGAGGGTGTAATCAATGCTCTCAGAAGACTTGGGTGTGGTCAAGTCCGATAATGATGTATCCGAGGAAGTCAGGGTGTTCGGCCGTACGTATGGTATGTGGGGAAGCGGGCCCGTTGCTGTGCCAGAGGGTTGGGTGTCGGTGGAGTCGAGAGTTGGGAAAGGAATAACAGACGTGTCCGTTACGCAGATCGTCGTCGAAGACATGTTGAGATGCGATGGTTCAATTTACCTAGGCTGGGGACTATGAGGACCAGGGGATGAGAAAGGCGGACGGCTGACCTGAATAGAGGTTCAGAAAATGGTCAAGCGAGACATGAAGCAATATAAGAGATACGGGGACTGTCCGAACGGGGCGAGACTGGTTGAATTCTAGAAGCACCGGTGAGAGAAGATCTATGTCGCTGATTGAAAAAGAACGCACGCAGATAAGATGGTTTGTCGCAGATGCCGGCGAGTGTCGTTACGGACGAGGATGAATAATTTACTGAGGAATGTCAGCCACTGAGTAAGCTGATGAGAGAGAGAGATTACCAGGAGAGAGATGAGACCAGGGTAGGGTAAAGAGGTCGTTAAGAAAAAGAACGTGAGGATGGGGGGCGGGCAGACGGCGGTGATCGTTCACGTCAGAAAACAAAAAGTCGCAAATTTCCAGAATTTGTCTGAGTGGAGCTGGATATCGGCACAGCCACGAGAGAGATTTGCCTTTCCTGGTGCCTATCAAAACACGCAATTAATAATTGAAGCGGTTGAAGCGATATCATCGACGTCCTTCACACCGTCTTAGAGGACCATCATCACACGACAAGCCATCTTCGCAGCTCAGAAGCTGGCGACAGCAGACGGACAGTCACATAACAAAGCGGGGTGAGAGGGAACAAAAACCTACTTACGTATCCTCATTAGCGGTATAAAACAGACCGCGGCTGATAAGCATGAGTAATTCCTTATCGTCGGTACGCGACAGATAACTTGCAAGCTCATCAACAACCTGTTGGACGTCGCCAATGATTCACTTTCGTCGTCACCCATACTCGGGGTCGACGTGTATTGCGCCACTGTCCTTTTGTACGCTTCAACTGTCAAGGTGTTTCAGACAAGGTGTACTATGAACAACGAACGTCATCCGCCTGACATACCCATTTCATGAGAGACGTGGGAAAATATCCCGCCAAGACCACCTGCGCACCGTCGAACGTTCGTCACCACTGGGGCTAGTATGAAGTAAATCGCTCAGAACAACGCGCGCTCCGCGGTGCGTTACTCACTGACTTGTGCATTCCGGCGAGCGATCTGGTAGACACCCCATCCAGCTCCTCACTCGTCTGAACGTTTGTTGAACTAGGTCGCTGTCATATCAGGCTCCGCGGAATAGAGTGCCCACTCCCTCGATTGTCGCGCGGACTCGCAATGACAGTTTCGCTTGGTCGCCCGGGTTTGGGATAATTCTTAACCGGGTCACGCAGTTGGGAACGAGAGGAGCGACATTAAATCCCTACTGGCCGCCCTGTCCTATGATCTGGAAGGGCGAAAGCAGTCATATGTGGGTGCAGTACAGGGCCGCTGTCTCCATACCAGGGCAACGTGGGATGACTAGACAGCGCACGGTGACATGTGTTGGCCGCGCCACAGTTATTATAGGTCGGGTCCACAAGTATAAGAGGGTCCAGGGCCCTTCGCGTGCACAACTTGCGTTCCACCATACATCCCTTGGCCAATCTTATCAGTCATCTTCAACCTCATGAGCTGAGCAGCTCCAGTCGGCTGATGAACAGAGGAGCTCTCCTCACAGGTGAGCGCAGACTCTATTTTGACCAGGCAAAGAGTACTCGGCAGGGAACAAAGTGGTGCGACGCTTGCCAGTGTGAACACTGCCGCCCGAGATTTAAGCGGAGTTCTCCTCGGATGCGATTGGGATTGGTCCGGTGGTCATTGAGCGGGCCTCCCGATCGCATCCGAAGAAAACTCCGCTTCAATCTCACCGTCGCTACCGAATACCCTATTAAGCTCGGGCAGCAGTGCTCACACTCGCAAGCGTCGCACAACATTCCCTGTGTCCCACTCCCACCTCCCCCTACCCACTTTTCGTCGCTCGTATACACTGACGAAGTATGGCACCTTCTGGAGAGATCGAGTACCTCAAGGGCCTCGTCGCACAGCTGAACGAAAAGATTCGCGTGCTTGAGGAGAAAGGAAAGCCTGTTGTGCAGCCCAAGACGCCCGCGCAGCAGCTGCGCGCGATTCTCATCGGGCCTCCCGGTTCTGGTACGTCTCCATCCCTCTCGCTCTCTACCGGTGGCGTTCCGAGGCTCGGGCCACTGACACTCTTTGTTCCACTTCGGCTTGACTTTTGACCCGACACAGGCAAGGGTACACAAGCGCCGCTGATACGTGACGAGTTCTGTGTGTGCCATCTTGCGACGGGCGACATGCTCCGCGACCAAATCGCCAAAAAGACGGAGCTCGGTAGACAAGCCAAGAAGGTCATGGACGCTGGCGCACTCGTGAGCGACGACATCATGGTCGGAATGATCAAGGATCAGTTGGAGCACAACGTGGCATGCAAGAACGGGTGAGCCCGACTTCCCTTCCCATCTGTCATGCGCGATCTGACTTGGGCGTCTGCTTAGGTTCGTGTTGGATGGATTCCCTCGTACGATTCCTCAGGCAGAGAAACTCGATGTCATGCTTGAAAACCGCAAGGAGAAATTGGACACGGTTGTACAACTTCAGATTGACGATCAACTTCTCATTTCTCGGATCACGGGCCGCCTCATCCACCCGGCCAGCGGTAGGTCTTATCACAAGGAGTTCAAGTACGTCCCATTTTCTTCCCATGACTCAGTGCGTTTTACTTAGCATGATTGCATAGCCCTCCCAAAAAGCCCTTCACGGATGATGTCACTGGCGAACCACTCATCCAGCGGTCGGACGATAACATCGACACACTGACGAAGCGTCTGACCACTTACCACAATCAGACCGGACCAGTTGTTGACTATTATCGACAAAAAGGCGTCTGGGTTCCCATCGACGCTGCTCAGAGCCCGAACGTCGTCTGGGAACACATGGCCAAGGTCTTCCGCAAGTCCAATCCATAGTTGGCGTTCCTATTCCGCCCTCACGGTTGCGCATACACGCTTCGTGGTAGATCTTTCATGTATATGCTCCGTAGGCGCCATTAGACAGAAGCCTTGACCGAGGTGGCATGGTTGGCCAGATATCCTGGGTATTCGGGACCGAAAAAGCGGATGTGATCAGACCCCGGTGTCTAGTACAGGTATGTCTGTCTGCAAATGATTTCATGGCATCTACCGTAGGGCAACGCGAATTTTCGGCGTCATTAACGCCCGTCCTTGGCTTTCGCTACTCGGATTTCGTGCCCTTCGACTTAATTTTCTCACCCTTTACATCGCCTGCGAGCCACAGCGCGGAAAAAGTGAAGAACCCGACACTGGTGCTGATAGCGCCGGCATAATATGGCCATGCAGCGCTCAAGAAGCGAGGATATTGGTCATGCCGAGGCGGGACAACAGGTGCGGTCGTGGTCGCATGCAAGAACGAGTAGCTGCAGCAAGTGTGAATCAACACGTCATCCCCACAATAGAGTACATAGACATTTACCCTCGTCTTCGCCAACCAACAACAAACTTGAAGACACCGTGTCTGTCTGGTGCACGGAACTGGACCTCGTATTTTCCGGGCTTGCCGGCAACGGGAAGCAATGCAGTGCGCACATGCGGATCAAGCATGGTGAACTCGAGCTGTAAATCCGTAAGACCGTCGTAAGGCTTCCAGCTGGTCGTCCGAGGATCGTACGTCGAGATGTACGCAGTGTAAACCTATGTCACAAAATGTGAGTGCCTTGTCCATACAGCAAATGATGTCATCCCACGATCTGGTCATTTATAGTGTACATTTCCGGTGCGTCGGTTTCATTGACACGGTGGTGTTCGGTGCCATCGATGCGTAGTACCATTGTCTCTTGAAACACCCAAGCGGCGACCTCCCTGACGAACTGCGCATTGCCAGATGGGATACCGTCGGGAAGTGCCTTTCTTGCGTACTCGTCGCTAAAGAGCTCGATGCTACCGGCGAAGACGACACGTGAGTTTTTGGTCGTCTGGAAGCCTGTGACGAGACCGAGGTGGCTGCCGGCCCAGAGACCTTCACCGTTCTTTTCTGCAGCATCGACAAGAGTGCCAGCACCAGAGTCGTCTGTGGAGTCAGCTGCAAAGCTCGTCGACGGTGCACGGAGGATGGGGACAAGGTAGGGGCTGTCACCAAGCGCGTGCGGCACGCCGGAGAACCAGACGGGAGCGGTGCCCGCAGTGAGGATCGGTGAGTCGGTGACTTGTACGGGGATGAGCGTTGCGGGTTCTTCGCGCTTCGGGTAGTGTGAGACGAGAGGTGTGCCTGGGGGAGGAGGGAGAAGGGAAAATTCAGTAGCAAGGGACGAAAGAGGGGTTTGTTTTGAAGAGAGCGCGATGAGGAGGTTGGTGTTTTCTGAAAGGAGACCGACCAAAGACTGCGGTGTGATATCTGGGGCATATGCTGCGGAATGGGTGATATGAGTGAAGTGTACTGGGAGTGGATATACGTTGGAGACCGACACTTGGTTTCTGGTGTGAAGAGGATGACGTGGGCGTAGTTGGGTACGTCGTAAGCAGCGATGGCAGGGCTCGCGTCTTTTGGTGCGCGGAACGTCAGGTCATAACCCCGTTCTACAGATTGCGTGAGTGGGGAGTCAGACCAGGGTCGCGCGACGCACTCTCCAATCCATTAAAGAAGATGGAATAGTCTGCCTTGTCTACGGAAGGATCGAGGAGGACGAGGACCTTGTCACCTGAGCTCGACTTTGCGAGCACGCTGGAGAGGATGGCGAGGCAGCAGACCAGCACCGACTTGAGGGAGCGCATGGCGTATGTCCACGATGGCCTCCACGTCAATCCTTTACTAGGCGTTGTTGTGGTCTGTTGTAACTTGGCCACGTGACTACTCTACTGTACGAACGACCCGTTCGTCACTCAAGAGATCGCTGGTGGGATTACTGTGCAAGGGCCATCTCATGCAAAAGGCGTGGGAGCACTCTGGACAGGACGAACGCCGGCAAAGGTGAAGACGGTCCTGTCAAACATACGTACATCGTTAGACTGTCTGTCGTACAGGATAACTTGATGCGGAGATGCGCGCTGTCGAGGATGGTGGAGGAGGAGGACTGGCGCTGTTGGCTGGCTGGTCGTTCTCACGGATCACGTGACCCCATAGTGTCTGTCACATCTTTCTCTTGAAACTCAACGGTCCATTCACTGGACCGACGCTTTCACGAGTACGAACGAGACCAAACGTTATCAGGTGGTGTCATGGATGACCCCATCGGCGAGTCGTCTGCGCAGCTTCATACACCCTCCGTCACCTCCGTTCTCGGCGTAAAGGGGCCCCTTCGCTTTCGACGCCATGGCGCAAGTCAGAAGGCTCACGTCGTCCTCAGACGTGTGGAGCTCCCAGAACATTCTCCTTGTCCCCCTGGAAGGGGTCCAGTCGCCTACTTCAGTCTCTTTTCCCAGAAGAGAATCGAGGTCAAGCCTGGCAAGGAAATTCTTCTCTCCGTAGCCTCAGAAGACGGCTCCTTCACTGAACAGGCCGTCATCTTCGAGGGCGACCTCTCCACCGTCCATGACTCAAACTCAGAGGAAGAGGACGAGGTTGAAAAACAGATCGCTCATGATGATACCCTCTCTGATCCTCCCGTTTCTCACGTCATCCCTCCCAAGATGCGGAGAACGTGGACAAAACAATACGAACAGGTGAGCTCGGTCCAAGGTGAGCATATCCCTTCTCCCCCACATAATCCATCCATGCGAGCGTTCGGTATGTCGCTCTTAGATGCCTTCGTCCCATCGCCGCCTACACATGTCTCCGTCGGCGTCCAAGCACAGCCGGGATGGTCTGTGAGTGCTGTCCAGGTAGTCCCTCCCACCATCTCCATACACGAGAAATTACCATCTGAGACTCGTTCGCCAACTCCTCCCCCATCGACTCCTGTGAAAGAACCTGTGCACGTGCCAGAGTCAGAACCGTCACCAAAACTGATCTCACCGCCCGACGATCGTCTGGTAAGTGCATTGCATATGAACGACAGAAACATTCTCAGTCACTGTAGATACCGCCTGATGATCGTTCTCGAAGTCTGTCCCCGATGAGCATTGGCTCGCCCCCTAGCACTCCTCCCAAATCACCTATCCATCTTCCCAGCCCACCTCCCATCGATGTCCCGGCCACGCCTGTGAAGCCTGTCGCTGCTATACTAGGTAAACCTTCTTCTACAGCATCTGCCACCCAACAAGCGCCTGCGGAACAGCTTGAACCACCATGGAGTCACATCGAGGATGCCGCCAGTAGGACGTCGCGGATCAGCCCAGTATCTTCCGAGACCGTCGATATGGATCTCCAGTCGTCGCCATCTTCCCAATCCTCTGCTTCTTCCGATGATATCCCGGGATTCATCACAGGGGCGGCTTCTCGTCGCACCCGTGCTCCTTCACCCCTTGTCCTTCTCGTAACGTCTATCAAATCCAACGTTTCCGCACCTTCCACACAAACCCCGGTACCACCGTCAGCCCAGACGACAGCGGTTTCCCCTGCGTCGACCTTGACAACTACCTCGGTGCATTTTACGGCCGAATCCGTAACCGAGAAGCATGAAACCCACCCTTCTGTCGGAACCACGATCCCTAGGCGTGGGCCTATCAAGAATCCATTCGTCTCGGGTGGGTTTATCACGGAATTCGTGGGAGAAAAGGACTCGTTGACTGCGGGCAAGGACTCCGCGGACCGAACGGATCACTCTGATGACCAGGTGAGTTGTGTGAACAGCTTCCCCAGGCATTGTACCGATGACGATGTCAATAGCCCAATCCGGTTGAGCAGCTACCAGTCAAGACAGAGTCGACTGCGCCTGAGAGCATCCCCTCGCCCAAGGCATCCCCAGTCCCCCAACTATTGGAGCCAATAGTCCCTGAAAATGGATTGCCTCCGCCCCCCATTCAGCCGTTCTCAACCCCGCTCCAATCCCGTCCACCGCCAGCATGCTTTTCATTACCGCCTAGACCGCCTGATCCTTCCATTGGATATCCTAGTGGCCCAAGCCATAGTGTTGTGAAACCCGGCTATCAACCTATCACATCTGCCAATGACCCGCGACTGTCGTACAACTTGACTGGTTCAATCTCCAACCCTCTGAATATCCGCCCGTCGAGGCTTCCTCCACCTCCCAAACCTAGTACCCGTCTCTCATCGCCTCGCCCGGGACCCAGGAGGAAGGTGGTCGTTGGGAATGGCTGGCCATACAACAAACAGACGAATGGACTCACTGTCGCAGCAAGCGAGATAAGCCCCTCACCGCCCGTCGTCAAGGGCTCTCTTCCGCTCGTACGACCACTTACACCGGAAAGCACTCGGTCATCGACGACACCACCCGGTCTTTCGGGTCTTGCACCCTACTCGTCCCCATCGCCACCTGGGTTTTTGCATGGTTCGTCGGGCCCCAAGCCAGCCGCAGACCAGGGCAGGTATGAAATATTCTCCCAACCTTTACCTCCGACCCCCCAAATTAAGCCCGGTGAGTCCTGGTTCATGGTCAAACTGAACATAGATTCTCATGGCCGCACACAGAAGTCAGCGATTGGACTAGTCCATTCCTATCGCAATCGCCCACTAGTGTCTCGGCCCAAAATGTACCTATACAAGCACCCCGACCCGTCGTCCCCCCATCTACGACCTCCACCGTTCTCCAATATACGTCCCAACCGCTTGGACCGGCAAAGTCAAGCAGTTCAACGCCCTCGCACGACAAGGGCAAGAAGCGCGCGTTGTCATCTGATGCAGACGCAGACGCAGAGAGCCCCCGCCCACGCAAACGCACGTCCTCTTGGCCATGTTATGACCCAATGTATTCAGTGCAAATTAAGAGTGACGAAGACCCGGGGATCAATTACGTTTCGTTCAGTTCCGATGGGGACCGGTTAGCTGTTATATGTGATGACCGCACGATTCGAATATGGAATATGGCGAGTAAAGTGGAGACCGCTCGACTTGGACAAAATGCACCCATCATGGCTGTCGCTTGGATGTCGTACGACATGGGTGTTGTCTCACTGGGACAAGATGGGGTTATCAGCAAATGGACGCGCACGGTGCGTTTTCGTGCTAGCATTGCGCAGTGCCTGACTGATGTGCTTCCGGAATAGAATCAGAACCACTGGCAGTGGGCGAAGCTACTGGACGCTGGCAAGGAAGACTCGGTTTGTTTTGCATATAGACGTGATAGAATTGCCGTTGCGTTCCCACGCATAGGAGTCAGAGTTTGGATATGGATCAAAGGTCAGTTTTCTTTTTGGAACACGCGGAACCACTATTGACCACCCGGGGTAGGCACCTGGCAACCTCAGCGATCGATTCTACGGCAAAATGTCACTTCCATTCAGTTCGTCGAAGACGGAGAGGCGTTGATTGGTGGCACTAGCGATGGTGTATTGTATGCAATCTTCCTGCGCTTGCTCGATTTGGTCTAACGATGAGATGATCAAGATGGTATTGTCAAGTGCCAAACGGAACGCTGCGTGCGTACGCCTTTCTCAAGGCTAAAGTGTGGGTGATTACTCTTGAGCCAATATGACGTCCGCTGACGCTTGGTCGCAGATACCACCTGGATGTTAACGGGCCGGGAACACACGCATTGGTGTCGCAGGCAGGAGGGCGGGCTCATTTGGTAGGGATTCAACAAACGGATCACAAAGGGAAGATCGAGCAAGTCTATTCCCTGAATGGAGATGCTTCGAGCGAACAACGGCAGAATTTTGGCGCCGTGTTCGCCAGTGGGTGCAAAACGGTGTTATTTGGATCGACAGAGGGTAGCCTACTTGTGTGGGACAAGGCCAAGGGGGAAGTGGTCTGCGGGCTGGACCACGGTGACTGTGAGTGATCTTTCGGTGGCGTACGTGCGTATAAGCTGATCGTGTGGCTGCCCTCAAGCCGAGCAAGTGCAGGCGGTCGCTGTAAGTTCCACAGAGTTTCCAGCGTCTACCGGGCTGATGGCGTCTTGCAGTGTTTCGATCGTGGCTCACAGACGTGTCTGGTCACGGGCACCAAGCGAGGCGTCCTCTCGTGGTGGAAGCCCCCTTCAATGGAGTCCTGATGTGTATGCTGATTCTATCCTGCCCCATGCTACTCTGAACACGCCAGCAGATCTTGACGTGTTTTCCAGTTAGGACAAGTTCTTGCGTACTGCTAAAACAACATCTACAGCACCGTAATGTGGACCTTGAAGGTGAACGGGAGGGATACACTGTATCAGTAATGCACCATCGTTTTCTGCTACGTTATGAGCCTGCACACCTATAATATTTATCTGTACGGGTAGTACGACGCTGTCACACTCGATAGATGTTTTTTCACTTTTTATTGTATTTTCTTTTGGCGGATATTTGTGTGTATTTGTTTGCTTAGGGCCGGTTCATGTCGCGAATGATGAGAAGCAGGTCGGCCCTTGCGATTTCGTGTTGGGCCAAAGTCAATCACCTCCGCTCGTCGTCGCCAACATCGACCTCGCAGCTACTTTGCCTCCCTTTGTACGTCGCTCTTTAGTCTTCTTCTCGCCGCTACCGCCAAGAGCTATTCCCACTCACTCGTTTCCTTCCCAACGCAGGAACCAACCGTGCTCGCCGCGATTGCGTTAGTTGCACTTTCTCAAGCCTGACAAACTCGCGTCTTGCCAACCGATCCTTCTTACCCGGTGAGCTTATGAAATGTTGAGCGCGCACGTTCACCTAGAGGGTGTTCTGCTGGCGTCGCACCGCCTCGGCAACGTGGTTGTCATGCTGCAGTGGTGCGGACGAGCATACACGTTCTAAAATAGGTCTCGTGCGTGTACCTCCCGCGTGGTTCTGACCTATCGCGCCCCAGTCAAGCTTCGTCACAAGTTGTGTTTAGAACGATCTCAACACCATGCAGACTATCAAGTGTGTTGTGGTAGGAGATGGTGCTGTCGGAAAGGTGCGTGACGACTCGTTCCCTGCGCCATGACCCAGGCACACGGGTGAACGTGACGTTTCAGACTTGTCTTTTGATATCGTACACTACCAACAAATTCCCGAGCGAGTATGTTCCGACAGTGCGTCCATCCTCTTCGTTGCACCCTCGCTCTCCGGGCAGATGCCAAGCCTGTATGCTAGGTCTTTGATAACTATGCCGTGACCGTCATGATTGGTGAAGATCCATATACGCTCGGGCTGTTTGACACTGCCGGTTCGTCGTCTTTTTTGGCCGTATGTGCTGTCGTATGACTGTTGTTTCGCAGGTCAGGAGGATTATGACCGTCTCCGTCCATTATCATACCCGCAAACGGACGTCTTTCTTGTTTGCTTTAGTGTCACCTCACCGGCGTCCTTTGAGAACGTGAAGGAGAAGTGGTTCCCGGAGGTACATCATCACTGTCCGGGTGTGCCGTGCCTTATTGTCGGGACGCAAGTCGATCTGCGGGACGATAGCCAGGTCATTGAGAAACTGGCCAGACAGAAGCAGCGACCTGTGACGAGTGAGCTGGGGGAACGCCTCGCAAGGGAACTTGGGGCGGTCAAGTATGTGGAGTGCTCGGCTCTGACACAGAAGGGCTTGAAGAACGTGTTTGACGAGGTGCGTTTGGGCTTCTGTGGATCCGTTGGCGCGTCCCTCATACTGATGTGAACGTACAGGCGATTGTCGCTGCTCTTGAACCTCCCGTGGTGAAGAGGAAAAATAAATGTGTCATCGTTTAATGTAGCTCAGTGCCACGGGAATGTCTCGTCTGATATCTTCCATCTCTTAACGACTCCTTTTACGCTTCTCTTCTGCCTCATATATCCTTGGCGTTTCTCATTAGCTCCACCTTTTTTCACTCGCGTAACACTCTGGGCTCATGATTTTTACCCACTCCCGATGTTCTTTCAACACCATTTATGGCTCCTATTGCACTGAGTAAATTCCGCCGGAGGGGCATTTAGTCACCCGTCTAGACCAAAACTGCAACCTAATCTTCCCTTTTTCTTATCTTCTCGTCCCTCTTTTATCCCGCATTTCCGGTGATGACGACGGAGAAGACCGATGGGTCATTGACAGGTAAGAGGAAGTACAGGGATGGTTTAGATCGTATACCCCTCTGGTAGTAATAGGGATTCACGTTCTCTACTTGATAGGTAGGACAAACTGGGGAATCAAGCGCGCGTGATGGCCGGCGACGGTGTATCCGGGTGTTTTGGGTTTGGGTTTCTAGTTTGGATAGGGAAGGAGAGGAACCGAGCCAAGGGGAACCTACGAGAACGATATCTCCGGAGGCTGGAAAGGGACCTCAGCACACACACGACAGGAGGGCGTGAAACACGGCTACGACAGCTCGTGTTTCATGCCCCAAAAAGAGACACGCACCATGCCGCGCGTTTCAAACGCGAGCCAGTCGCCTGTTCCCGTAGGGAGGAGACCCATTGTGCGACACTTCCAGAGACCGACGGCAAGGGTGAGGAGGTTGCAGAGGACATAGGTAAGCTTTTGAAATACGAAGGTGTTGCCCGTGTTGCCCGTGGTGGGTATGAAAGGGGAGAACGCTGTCGACATGTCAGCGTGCAGCGACAGAGACGGGTGCACGACGGACCCGCGTTCATCCCAGCGATACTCTTGATAGGGGTAAGGAGGAGCATCAGGACGATGCCCATGCTAAAGATTTGGACGCCCCCGCCGGACATGTACAGCATGAAGGCCTGCATAGGGAGGGACTTGGCGGGAGAGATGGCAAGGTCCCACGCACGCTTTTCCTTGAGGGCTGCATAGGAGGCAGCCGCGGCAGCGACAGCCTTGGCGGGTGTCTTTGTCTGCGGGGGGTTGGCATGAGCGGTAGGGGACGTGTGGGACGTACGTTGGGCAGATGCAGTTTCGAAAAGTCGGGCGGCGGGGGGAGGTTTTTCCATCTGTGGCGGGTGAACGCACGTTTGGCGTTGGTGAGGAAGACGGACCTTGGATGTTCTATCGATGCATAGTCGAGTGACATGGCGGCGCGGGACGAGCGTGGACGTTTCCAGGCTGCGTCGGTGCGCCACAGACAGTCTCGGGCTGTTCTCGACGCAGATCATCTATTCATGACGGCTGTCCGTCGTGCTCTACGGCGTGGATCTACCGGTCTCACAGTGTGTTTACGATTCGGTTGCAGTCAGACTACCGTTTCTGTGTGAGGTACAGTATTCGTGCGCTGCTCCTCGCGAATGTAATATCCACGTATTCCCGTGACGGTACTCGTCATGGGAATACATGGATAGACACGGAAAGGCGAGTGACCGAGGTGCCCGCGAGAGACGTGCATCGTTCCTTCTCTCTGGTGCATCTATGCCTGAGCTGGACGGTGAATCCACCGTCGTACGTGAACGAGGAGAGCACAACAGGCAAGCGTCCATCCTGATTCACACTTCGGAGCCGTGTCGGTCTGCTTGGATCGAAATGTCCGAGCTATCGATAAGAACCTGACATGGTGTTGATGTGACCTTTTTGCCATTCGGATAGTTCTCGACCGTTGGATGGTGGAACGCTTCCCCCGTTTCTGGCGGCCTTTTGATATAGGAAACGACTTTGTGCAATCATTGGTGTCGAGTGGACGTGTCTACGCAGGTCGGGTTCGTTCGTTTAGAGAGCCTATGGTGGCCACAATATATGTCACGTGCTCATCAAGTCACGAGAGAAGGAGGACAGACCCGCCTTGAGTACAAGCCATGTCTCGGCCACAAGATGACAGAAATCAGGAAGCGACAGTGTACTTGGTGGGCATTTTTGCAAGGCATATGGCGTGTTTGACAGAACACGCATCAGGGAAACCTTGACGAACGCGTCACGGACGCCATCATATGGGAGCTCATGTTGCAAGCGGGACCCGTCGGTATGGTTGTCGTACAACGTTTGATTCAAAAACTCATTCTTTACTCTCTAGTCAACGTTCATCTCCCAAAGGACCGTGTATCCATGGCACATCAGGGTTACGGTTTCTGTGAGTTCTTGACAGAAGAAGATGCCGAATATGCATGCAAAATTATGAACCAGATAAAACTATGGGGAAAACCCATCCGAGTGAACAAGGTAAGGCGTGTCCTTTGTACATGGACGCTGATTCGATGGTGTGGGTAGGCTTCGTCTGATAAAAAACAATTGGACGTTGGTGCGAACCTTTTCATTGGAAATCTGGACGAGAACGTGGATGAGCGGCTGCTTTATGATACGTTTAGTGCATTCGGAGTGATGGCTACGACGGCCAAGGTACGTCGTCGGATGTTCGATATGGGTACACGGTTCATCCCCTCGTACCACCAGATCGCTCGAGATCCAGGTTCGGGCATGTCCAAAGGCTACGGGTTCGTTTCGTATACCGATTTCGAGTCTTCTGATGCGGCCGTCGAATCGATGAATGGTCAATTCCTGATGAACAAGGCCATCACGGTGCAGTACGCGTTCAAGAAGGACGGCAAGGGCGAACGGCACGGTACATCTGCGGAGCGTCTCCTCGCTGCCCAAGCCCGAAAGAACAACGCGTTGCCCATCAGTGCACGACCACCCCCCGCACCGATGGCGTTTGGTGCGCGACCGCCCATGCCTGGCTTCCAAGGACCGTACCAGGGTCAGTTTGCAGGCGCGTTGGCACAGCCGCCTCCGCCACCTGGTTTTACACCTCAGCAGACGGTGGTCCCTCAGGCGGTGCCTGCGATGGGTGCGCCGGCTGGGGTGGCGATGGGGATGCCCCCACCACCCCCACCAGCGAATATGCCCCTCTTCACGCCTGGCTCGTTCCCACCACCACCACCACCCGGATTTACGCCTGGAATGATGCCACCGCCGGGAGGGATGGTTCCCCCTCCCCCTCCTGTACCCCAATATTAGCTTGTATTAGCTGTAGTCTAAATGATGCACGTGCGGCGCTTGTTTGCCTTGTAACGCTTTCACGGGTCACAGCCTTGTTCATACCTGCCTCATGAGTCTTCAGCCCATCGTTTCGTTGTACCGGTATGCGTTGGCACCACTGGCACCTTTCTCTTGGTTTGGCCTCGAGATCAGCTCCCTCGACTTGGTGGCTGCATTCCGTCTCTGCTATGCCCTCCGGCATCTGAGGGAGCACTTGCAGAACGAACATACCAGGCAACGTGCGACGGACACCAAGCTTCCCCCTCCTGAAGATCGCTCCTTTACTCGTAATGCACTCGCTGTCCTGACAGTTGTCTACGGTGGGGAAGCTGTCGCAGGTACGTCCCGGTCGTCCCCGCCCACTTTAAGCGCGTATGACACCCTCCAGCGCCCCTCCTCGGTGTCCCTCCCTCATTCATGGTCTCCGGCGTCGGTCCCCTACTGTACATTATCGCACAGGCCCTCGTAGATGCGCTCCCCTTCCTACCGGCGATGTCACTCCACTCGGAGCTGCCATTGGCCGTGTTGGACGGCCACACCCGTGCGATGCTCGTATGTACGCTGATACCCCCCGTCGTCCTCCGCAGTGCCTCGCCTGCGATATCCGAGTCCCCCTGGGCACTCTTGCTCACGTCCTTTGTACGTCCGCGCGTCGTCGCGCAGACATGTCTTGTGCGCTAATGACGGCTACGACAGATCATCACCAACGGCGGCTTCTTCATCACTAACCTCGCCTCGTTCCTCCATCCGACCTCACTGACGCTCACCACGCCTGCGGAACTGCAGCCGTACGGCTGGACGACGACGGACCTCTGGAGCGCCCCACTCGTCACGGGGATCTACGCCACGCTGACACACACACAGCCGTTTTGGGCGGATCTCCATCATGTGCTTGCGGGTGTGCTTGGGGGCGCGGGGGGCAAGGTTGTCCCGCTGGACCCTGAGACGGCGCGTTCGGCGTGTGCGGTGGTCCTTGCCGTGTTGTTTACTTCGCGTACGGCGAGACAGTTTGGATCGGTGGCCAACCGAGGTGGGTTTGGGCAGGTCTCCTTTTCCTGTCATGTCTTTCTCCATGTTGTACGCATGCTGATGGCGATTGCTTAGACGTGACGGAAAAGATCAAGGTAAACTAGCGACGACATTAATCTAATGGCGCGACGAAACTTGGATTTACCCCGAGCGTATTGATGACCATAGAACTGAATACGCACATAATGCCACGAATATACATATTTGGATTGGAGAGTTACAAAGCCCAGATCGACAGAGGAAAATGAACGAGAACACTAAAGAAGCAAGTACAGTAAGACGCGTGATTGTCAATACAAAGCCCAGTCCACAAGCACGTTGGAAACAAGTGATCAATGTAAATGAAGTCGATATGCAATTAGGAGTGAAACGATCAGATGAAACAACAAGCGGAAAGAAAAGGATCATAACGTGTGAGGTCTAGAGGTGACGGAAACATTAGTGTGAGACGGTAGGAGAATGACGCACGATCGACAAATCTGTGGAGACATGTTTGGTCAGAGCGATAAGAGACACTGCAATCGGAATACTGTTCGGTATCGAAATGAGTGTCATCCAGCCGGTCGTCGGTCGACTGTCCTCTAGATCCCCAAGATCACGAATAAGTGATTTCGTCTGCTAGCCCAAGTATGTTCTTGTCCCACTTGTAATAGCAGAACTGGATGTAAGGGAGTCGAGGCCAGTTGAAGCGTCTATGTGTTTGGAAGGAGTCAGGAGCACGATGAAATACCTCTAGTTGAGTCTTGAAGTCGACGTTCATCCAGTCGGCGTACGAGATCATGGTCGCACCTACTGTCTGTAACACATACGCACCCAGATACTCGCAGAGAGGGACCGGTCCTGTGGCTGAATCTGCGACCTCTAGGAAAATGTTTACGGCGAACCTGGAAGCTACGATATGTTGAGGGTAATAGATTGCAGCACCCATCTTGACAAATTCCAACTCGACCCTGAGTGACGGGTCGATTGGTCTATGGTCCCAATCAATCCCACGTCGGCAAACGGTACTCCAGATCGAATCCTCAGTCGGCACCACACAGGCAAAGCCAGAGAGACATCTGTGCAAATGTCTGCGTCCGATGAGATCACGTGAGCGAATAATGACTGGGGGAATTGGGGTCGGATACACCGAGGTCCATTTTGTGTAGAGTGCACGCTGGAGGGCGATAATAGAGCGAATAGTATAAAGGTACAAAGGGAAGTATTTGGGTCCCCGGAGCGGACTCTTCCTGTAGTATTCCAATGACTGCTGGTCGCAAACGTCCAGTCCTGTCCTGGGAACGCGCCCGCCACTGAGGGTGAACAATTTGAGGGGTCGTCCACAGTCGAATACGTTGAGGGGCTGAGTTTCGAGACCGCACATGTCGAGGTTGGCGCGTTGCATCATCGCCAAGACGGGGCTCGGATACGCATACGGTTCATAGGCGTAGAGAAGGCAATCCGACGGGCAGCATCCCCAGTAAGTTTCTGGGGTATCGAATGCGTCGTCCGCCAGGGGCATGAAAGAGACGGGATCGTCGACCTCCAGGTCAGATCGATCGTCGTGCGTCTCGGTCCCAGACGATGTCGATGGGGAGATCGTCAAGTCCGGCGAAGGTGACAACTCCAGTTTGACATCCCCAGTGTCGGACGGAACACAGTACGGGGTCGGAGGGCAGGGCGCGTAGTCATCGATGGTGGTACGCACTTTCAGAGGGCTGGACGGAGGCGTTGGCCTGCCACCAAAGTATTCTTGTACGGTGCTCACCACAAAGGGAGATGGGGGTGCGGGACCAGACGGAGAGTACCGCCAGTCGATGGGTGGGTGGTATGGGCAATCCATGGATGTCCACCCAGCTGCAGAACGAGCTGCTCTTTATACGCACCGTGCAGCGTGGCGTGCCATTGTCATCACACTCAGACAATAGCAAAAGAGAGACAAAGGTAAAGACGGACCGGTAGACTAGCGGCTGTAGTGGCCCCAAACCGGGAATGCGAGATGGTTTATTACAGCGAGTCCACTCACGAGTGCGCTGGTTCAAGACTGTCCCCTCCAGAAAATTTGGTGTCCACAGTTTCTCATGCTGTAAGGCATGACCAAACTTGGAATAATTGTTCCGTGACTGGCCAGGGAAGCAATTCCGCAACCTGCCGGATATGCCGAATTAGTCACAGGAGATCAGGCCATGTCGTCAGCCGCGCTGTGGGTCGCGCCGCTCGCAAACCTTTTTGTTGCTCTCCAAAACATATTAGCACGAGTCGTTAATACACAGCTAGAACAACAAACACATCCGCGTCGCTACAGCAAATGCTACAACCACCGGAAACGATCGAATATCCTGCTCAGCAACACGAACCGGCCTTGGCTGGCCCAGACGAATCAATAGCAACGGGGATAGTATCGCTGGTCGGCGCCCTGATCGCATCAACCGATTGTTCGAGCGACTTCGTTGACATGACCCGGTAAATATCTGCCAACGCTATCAACATCCCCACCAATGGTACACGGACAACAACACGGACCAAAGAGGATAGTCTGGAACGCCGACTCGACATTCGAGGCGTCCAGCGCCGAAGTCTCGATGAACGTTAGTTCATTTTCACCTGCCATCATACATCGGTCAAACCATCCATAACATCACCCCACGCCAGACTGACTTGCATAGCCCTTGGCTTCCTCTGTAGGGACAGCCCTCAGGTGCTTGAGGTCACTCTTGTTGCCAACCAGCATGATCACGATGTTCGAGTCGGCGTGATCTCGGAGTTCCTTCAACCACCGCGTCACGTTGACGTACGTGGCATGCTTCGAGATATCATACACCAATAGCGCGCCAACTGCACCGCGATAGTATCTATCAGGGGGTCTCGTGAGCATAGAACAAGACAAGGGGATGCGTATAGAGACTGACGCTGAAGTGATCGCCCGATACCGTTCTTGTCCTGCAGTGTCCCAAATCTGGGCCTTGACGGTCTTACCGTCAATAGTGCTGGTGCGAGTCGCAAACTCGACACCGATCGTCGACTTTGAGTCCAAGTTGAACTCGTTCCGGGTGAACCGCGAGAGCACTACCAGATCATCAATGATGGTCCCATCGCACTAGACATGCATACAATTTCTGTAAAGAGGGTCAGAGGGGGCCTTCTTCTTTTCAAAAGTGACGCACGATTTGCCTACTCCAGAGTCACCGATTAGGACAACCTGGTCACGTCAGGGTTGGCCGTGTGAGGGACTGGCAAGGTATCGATGAGGAGAAAGTGCACCTTGAAAAGATAGTCATAGTTGGTTCCGATTTCAGTCATGGCGAGTACGAGGATGATATACAACAGTTCTAATCCACTCGTTGACGCTGGAGGTTGGTCGTCAACGGAGTTTTAAAAAAGTATGCAACAATACCCATTTGCGTCAGCCAAAATATTAATTTACTGTCCTTTTCAGGCAAGTTGCTGCGGTATGTCGAGACACACATTTCACCTTGGGTCAATGACAGCACCTCAATACCACCTCGGAATTCGTCGGAAATGATACCATTCAACTCGGACGAACCAGGAGAATATGTTCCAGTGCAACCAGAGGATGTTTTGAAAATTTGAAACTTCAGGGCCCCAGAGCCTAACTAGGATCAATTGTCTTGCAACCAGTTTGATTAAAATTAAAAATGTATTAGCTGTTTTTATACAAGCTTAGGAACTTGTAGTAGTAAATACTAAAACACTAAATTTTCAAAAAATAGAATTTCTTTCACTGGTCACACCAGAACATGCTCTCTGAGCTGAATATCATCTCTAATGAATTCTGAGCTGGTATTGAAGTGCTATCATTGATCAAAAATGAGGTGTGTTTCTTGACATAATTTCCTTGCTGACTATGCCTGAAAAGGACAGTAATTAATTGTCATTGAGGGCAGTTAATGAACTCGAGTAGGTTCATCCTTACGCCCCTATAGACTGTAGATCTGGTGTACCCTTCGAGGCCTCGAGAACCACAGCGTGTCTGGCATCTTAGAAAACCGAACCTCTTGTCTTGGGCTCGACACTGTTCCCAAACCTCCTAGTAGGCATGTCCCACCCGAAACGCATCTGCCAAATCATCAAGGTAAGTGCGACTTGCCTGATAAGGGCCGTATCATGACTGCCTCTTGGCCCGCCCTTTCGGATTGCAGCTCAAACCAGAGCGCGCAGAAGAATACAAGGCCTTCCATGCAGCGGCCTGGCCCTCTGTCCTTGCCACCCTCGCTCGCCACCATATCGTCGACTACTCCATCCATTATTATCCCCCTCTCCAACTCCTTGTCGCCACGTTTAAATACACAGGGGAGGACTATGGCAAGGACATGGCCGCTATCGCAGCAGACGAACAGACACAACGTTGGTGGAAGTTGACGGATGAGATGCAGGAGAGCTTCAATGAGGGCGCGACGGGGAGCGGGGGAGACATCCCATGGTGGTCGGTAAGTGTGTATCACAAGATTGGTGGAGTACTGAGTACGATCAGTCGCTAGGATCTGGAGGAGGTGTTCCGCTTTGAGGGTGGCTCATCTGTCTGATCAG
>JBBPKT010000338.1:0-22702 GCA_038089395.1 Pulveroboletus frians | reverse complement strand
GGTTACTAAGGTACTGTAACTATGGTAACCATCCATCAAGCTTCTATCAAGGGTTACATATGATAGCCATCAAACTTTAACAAATCCAATAGGTAGTTACATAATTGAGTCAATGACATAGTGAATTTTTTTAGGTTAGTTATGAGACCTCTCCCTCCGTCCTAGGGTCCGTTTTCCTAGGGTTCCCGATATGGCCTGGGGTTCCCTTTATGGTAACTGGGGTTCCCTTTATGGCAAATCAGGGTTCCCTTTATAGATATCCTCCTATCTATAGTTTATCATTTCCTTCCATCTTCTTTGTTCTGTCCTTCTGTCTTACATGCATATATGCATATGAGATTTGAGCATGTTTGCGAGCACACATGCCATGCAGGCATGGGCGTCCAAGACGCCCACATGACACACAAGGCATGAGCATGCTTGTCAGTACACATCCCATTGAGCATGGACGTCCAAGACGCCCACATTGCGCATTGACATGAGGGCTGAGGCATGACCAGTGACCATGCTTGTACATAGCATGTGGATGGTGTACTACAATGGAAATGACATGCTACGTGATGCAAATATGGGTGTCCGGGATACCCAACACTGTCCAAAGTGTCCAAGACACTCATGGAGCTATTCACATACAATGAACCTGGGCGTCCTGGACGCCCGCTCTGACACGAGGAGCGCGGGAACATTATGTAAGCGCGCAGTGCATGCAGACACGGGCATCCAGGACGCCCGCAACCTGCATGCATCGCATGTTCTCATGCCTCCCGTGTCAGAGTGGGCATCCTGGACGCCCAGATTCATTGTATGTGAATAGTTTAATTGATGGCTTGGACACTTTGCACAATGTTGGGCATCCCGGACACCCATATTTGCACACGATACACACTTATATAAGCATTCCCACACTCCCCATGTGTGAGTAGGGCTTCCTGGACGCCCAGATTCGTGTATGAGTCACATGCTGGTGC
Source organism: Pulveroboletus frians (assembly GCA_038089395.1). Classification (NCBI taxonomy): domain Eukaryota; kingdom Fungi; phylum Basidiomycota; class Agaricomycetes; order Boletales; family Boletaceae; genus Pulveroboletus; species Pulveroboletus frians. The sequence goes on along the minus strand of JBBPKT010000338.1, from coordinate 21,734 downwards.
TGAATTTGGTATATTAGACTCAGTCGCTAGCTATGAGAATGCTCTGCCATGTGGGGGCATCCTGGACGCCCGAAGTACGGCACACGAATCTGAGATTTCATGACATAAACAATATGCATGCTGTGTGGGCGTCCAGGACGCCCAAGGTGCCGTTGTATGGAATGCGAATTCAGTTGCAAAAAACGTGCACTCTGCACGGGCATCCGGGACGCCCAAGAACAACTCATTAGAGTGCCAATTCAGTCTTTATCAACCAATGATATCTCATCGTTAGAAATCCGAAATCATAATCAACCTCCTTGTTCGCTCCGCTCCGCTTACCCTTGACCCTGCTCCAGGGCTTTGGTACCGAGGCCTTGGTCCAAATGGAGATTCCTTTGCTGGGATGTAGGGTACTAACAGGTGCACTGAATCGTCTCATCGTCACCATCCATCCGTTTTACACTCCAGCAACCAATGCCAAATCTTTCGATTGCAAGTGCGCTTCTCCTCTTGGGCAACACTGAGGGCCTCCCATGGTCCAGTTCGACATGGGAAGATCTGACAAAGATTGTCGGCATTCCGTGGGCAACCACCCCCAACGCGCCACCAACTGACCCCTCCCCAAATGTCCCATTATGGTCAAACCGGGTCGCTGACAGCGTGAAGACATACGCTCAAAATCTTTGGTCAAAATCCGACACAGCAGCCCAGATCAAGTATTCTGGTAGGAACGTGTCGGACAACGATGCTACAGGACGCTCGGCATGGAACACGTGGGTGCAGCAGAACTGGAACAAGTCCTGGAATTTGGGTCGTCGCATTGACGAAGTGTTCACTGAATATAAGTGCACTCCGTACCTTGCTCTTGCCCGTGCAAAGGCCCGGAAGGTACGTATCCTCTGTTTCTCGTCTGAGCGGTACGTACTAATCGTCTAATGTATTCATCTAGCTCCCCACTCTTGAAGACGCTCAGGTACCAAATATGGTAACGATCCCACTCGCACATGCCTTATTTGGTGAATCGGCCTATGAGGAAGAAGGGAGCCCGTTCTTGCGACCCGAGATCAAAGCATTCATCGACACTTTGCTGGTTCACACATGGCATCGCTACCGGAAGGGGATCTCACGTGAGGGAAAGCAGTTGGAGAAGTTACAAGAGCAGCTGACGAGGAACTGGGAAGGTGAGTGCCCAAAATTCTCTCCGTTTACGTGCTAATCTAGTATATCTAGAAATGTCAAGGGAGGAGGGTTCGAGCCCTTCCATCAAGGAGATCAAGTCCTATCTCGCCACTTTGCGACGCGCCCTTACGATCCTTACCCGATACCAGGACAAGGCCTCCATCGAGGAACTTCAAAAGCAACAACGGACTATCGAAGCTATGCTGGCGGCGGCCCAAAATGATGATTCGAAAAAAGAAGAAATTCAACGTAAGGGGTGCATCGTTTCATTGAACCATCCTCTATGCTAATAATATATCCTGTCCAGAACTACCGAAAGTGCTACGTGACGCGTTACAGAAGCTTGCCAGCGAACAGGACGTAAAAGAGGTCGAGCAACTACTGCAAGCGGCACTCGAAAATATAGAATCAGGTGACGCGTCAGCCCCTATCGTCCTGCCAGATGGCCAGCCTATAGACGTTCCGTGGAAGGAGGGTACAGAAGACCTGGCGTCTTTGTCGGAGAACGAGCTTTGGGCGAGGCTAGGCCTCACAGACACTAAACAACTACCCTTCTTCCAGGAATTCACGGATCCAGATGCGATCATCGAGCCATGGTCGGACGACGGTAAACAATGGTTGGCTTCTGCGGAGAATCCTCGCGAACGGCTACACCCTCGTTGGCATCAACTCGTCGGTATTTTTCGAATGTTGGAGCGGGCTTTTGATGGTGAACCAGTGTTGCTAATGGATGGCGTTGGGATTGGGAAAACGTTTCAGGTGATCGGTTTCATCGCATGCTTATCGTTTTTCAGGCGGTTCTTCGAGAAAAATAAGTCTTTCCCTGGCGCATTCGGTGAGCTTTTATCAATTCCAGATCTACTTCTTCATCTACTACACCGGATCCCTTATAGCTGCGAAGAAGTGGCAGGGCACGGACGAAAACATTCCTTCCCTGCCCTTTGTTATCGTTTGCCCGGTCAACCTCCATAACCAGTGGACCCGCGAAATCGAGCGATTCCTCAAGCATGGAACATTCGACGTTTTCCCTTACACCGGCCGGCTTTCCTCTCGAGGACAGTGGTGGAGCAAGATCTTTCTGCAAAGCAAACACGCACTCCACAACCGTATCGTTTTGTCTACAGACAGCGTGAGTTCATACTCATCTCATCAGGATTTCGTTTCGCTAATCAGATCTTCACAGGCAATTCAAGACGACTCCTCCGCAATCTTTTTGGACAGTATACGCGATATCGGGGGCACTCCAAGGCATGCACCAGCTCGGTCCATGCGTCTCGCCAGCACAATCTATGGTCGCCGATTTCTGTCATGTATTGTCGATGAAGCTCACTCCGCCCGCAAATTCAACAAGATGCACACTGCAGTGTATTCGCTTCGGCACGAGTCAGCATCGATGGTCGCAATGACTGCTACCCCAGTCACAACGAAACTACAGGTAAGCTATGTTTTCTATGTTTTCGTTCGATAAACATCCACTTGCGCTGACCACTACTAGGATCTCTGGATCATGGGTCATGCGATGGGTATACTGAAATTCATGGACAAAGACAAGTTCAGCGACATGAAGAGGGAGCTCAACAGTGCCCAGGCGAAGGATCGGAAGGTCGAACGCGAATCTGATTCAGCCGGTGAACGACTACGTGGGCTACTCGAGGGAAACGAGGAACATAATACGGTGCAGAAGACAGAACTTTACCCGAAGTTGCGTGAATGGGTTCCTTTCATACGTGATAGCTTCGCAAGGCATGTCATCCGACGAACGCTGGACTCGGTGGACCATTCAGGGAAAAAAATATTCGGAATGCGTCCCTATCGCGAGCACGTAATGCTTCTCACTCTTCGTGATTGGGAAAGCGCAGCACTCAGCACACTCAGGGATGAGATTATTGAGGAAGCACCGCTGACAACGCTTGCGAACGCAGGCAAGGTAAGCTGACATTCTTCCTTCTATATCACGGTGGTATGCTTTGGTATCATTCCGTATATGGGCGTCCCAGATGCCCACACCACGCCTGCTGAGATACTCTCAACCACGTTCTCAATCGTGTGGTACGTACACTTCCCTTTCAGTATCCATCATATAGTCTATTCTCACCTTACACCACATCTCGTTAGGCTCATGTCGCTCGTGGGCGTCCCAGACGCCCTCCTCCCTCCTTTGCCAGACTATGGTGGACTATGGTACGTCACACATTATGACGCTCGTGTCGCTACACCATGTGGGCGTCCTGGACGCCCACCCAAGCACGTGCATATCATATCTTACAAACTGATCCATTCTCACAGGATGCGGGCATCTGAGACGCCCGGGCACGCCTCGACTACAAGTGAACCAACCATTCTCCTACACCAGGTGCAGTGTTGGGCATCTCAGACGCCCGGCCGGGCACACTTTGACCACACATGAAAACCCACATCCCGTCGCACCGTGCTCAGTGTGGGCATCTGAGACGCCCGTGTTTTACAATCAACGTGGCATGCGCTTTCTCTCTCTTCATATCTACCCGCTGATTGTCTAGCTAACGTGCGCTTTCTCAAACAGAATTTTTATATCGAGTTCAGACGAGGTTTATTACATCCGCACATGAATCCTCGTGGTGCCACAGGGAGCTGGGAAAAACCCAAGTCGATCAATGACTGGAGAACACACAAGGCATCCTCAAAGCTCGACGCCTTGGCTCAAATCGTCTCCCATCATCTCGCCAATGATAACGCCCACCCGCTCAAGGTCTCTGCTGATGGTAAAGCAGTCGAGGTCGACAACACGGATTCTGTGGACAACCTCAACCACTCCGAATGTGACCGCATCGTTATTTTCTCTGCGTTTCCCTCGTCAAATCCGGCCATTCGTGATGTAGGCCACCTTCAATTTCATTAAAGATTACGATTTCGCTCACGCACACTTAGGTATTGTCTCTTCACGGTGTCAAGGCAGTCGAACTCAACGGGAAGACCCCTCAAAACAAGCGTAAGGCAGTTCTCAACGAGTTTCGCTCCTCAACTCGCGAGATCGGTTCACGCGTTCTCGTTCTCTCTATGGTGGGGATGGTAGGTCTCAACCTCGCTTGTGCGAACATTATGGTGATTGCGGTAAGTGCTCACATCACTCCTCGTTCTATCGTGGCATTTAATACTACAAACACAGGATACCTTGTGGTCGGCACTTGACGATGAACAACTCCGTGGACGAATTTACAGATTTCCACAACAGAAGATCGTGCGCTTCTATCGACTCGTTGCGCGAGGCACACCCGACGTATTCCTGAACAATATCGCCTTCGATAAAGGCATGTTGCATTCAGCCTTCGTTGGGCTGGATGACTCCACTGGTACGTATGGTCTTTGATTCGCTACTACGCACACTGATGATTTACTCTTATTTCAAGTGTCCATGTTCACAGGCGACAAAGGCGACGATCCCACTCACGGTGTGGACGACTCCTCAAGTTCTGAGGAGAACGATGGAAATGACGATGACGTGATGATCATCGACAGCGAACCTGCGACGCGCAACAAGACTGGTAAGAAAAAGTCTCGTGTCACTACTGTTCAGGCGCCGCTATCACCCACTCGTCCATCGACCAAGCGAACGGTCCCGACTTCCCCTGGCCCAGTCTCTCCCAAATCTGCCCCATCCAAAGGCAAAAAAGCGAGGCCAGCCCCGACGAGAAAGAATACATCTGTACCCGTTCATCATGCCCCTCCTCCAACGCTGTCTTTTGCCCTGGCAGCATTGCCAGCTCCACCCTTGATTCCTCCTGCCCCGTCCACGTCTAATGTGTCGTCTGCGTCAGTTGATATCGAAATGCAAGCAGCCGTTGCGCCCGAACCACGCTGGGACCCAGAGACAGACGAAATACTCATGAGTATGCGTGCAGATCCAACCTGGGAGCTAGATCCGGACCAGCTCATGGAACTCGAGGCGCTACAGCTGGATCCATTGACAGAGGTTGGTCCATCCACTACTGCCACCACATCCGACCCTGTCGTCATACCCAACTCGTCGCCGTTGCCCCGTCTTTCCTCGTCTCCACCCATCCGTTCCATTTCGTCTGGCACCAGATCTCGTGCTTCACACAAGCCAGGTCCTTCCATGTCACGCATGCCCGAAATCGAAGACATTGGTGGCACTCCAGGCACACGTCATGTTGGCAAGACTGGAAATTCAGAAAATGCCCCCAAGAGGACCAAGGGTAAAGGCAAAGGTAAACTTCGGGCGTAGTTACATTGCAGTGGTCGTCCTTTGTAGGGAGGTGAAGTGCTTTCCATCACGTTGAAACAATTCTTTACATTCATGTTGACTCATACTGATATCCATTGAATGCAACATATCTGACTGGACTATGGTTCATGCTTGGGCTGAAGTGGCATCTTTGGATCGGTAAATTGTCTGTCATGTTCCCCCCACTCTGGGATGTGCTCTCACCAAAAGCATGAGCAAAGGTGACATTCTCCTCTCAGGAAACTCTTCTTCTATCATATTTCTTCACACACAACACATTCCTGTAGTCCAACATACATGTTATGCGCACTCTAGTTAGAACATCCTCCCAACTCTACTACCATTTACACTTGCATCCATATTAGTCATACTGATTGCTTTCCTTAGATAGATATGTGAGCACATTCCACATAGACACAGGCATCCTGTATGCCCACATCTGTGTGTTAATTACATTGATTGCCTTGAGTAGGAAGTGTTTCATGATACCGAACAGCACCGAACACCCCTGTTCGGTGTGTTCGGTGTGTTCGGTCTGATAGTACACACAGAGAATGTCTATGACAAGCTTTAAAACAATGCTATCACATTGTGTAGGAAGTGTTGTGTGACACCGAACAACACCGAACACCCCTGTTCGGTGTGTTCGGTGTGTTCGGTCTGATAGTAAACACGGGGAATGTATCTCACAAGCTTGAAACAGTGTTGCTACACCAAGTGTAAAATGTTTAGTGACACCGAACACCCCTGTTCGGTGTGTTCGGTGTGGGGGAAAACTGTGGTGCGCATGGTCGCTGCTTATGTAAGCGTGAGAACGGGCTCTTCTCAACTGAATTTGGGTGAGAAATAAGTGAAATAAAGGAAAAACAAGAATTACACTAGCTACAGAAGAAGTATCACATGCAAAGATTGGACAGAAAGACACAGGCGTCCTGGACGACCACACTGCATGCGGGATCACTGCTTATGTAAGCGTGAGAACGCGGCCTTATTGACTGAATTCAGTTCAGAAATGAGTGAAAAACATTTTAAAAAAAGTGAAATCTGGTTAAAGGAGAGTTACATAAACAAGCAGGCTATGACCACATGGGCGTCCTGGACGCCCGAGCTGCATCCCACATCGCTGCTTATGTAAGCGTGAGAGTGCGCCCTTACAGATCGAATTTGATTGAGAAACGAGTGAAAAACACAAATTCTACTAGAACGAGAGTTATATATAAGCGCAGGCCGAGCTGCATCCCACATCGCTGCTTATTATGTAAGCGTGAGATCCTGCCAGCTCGACTTTGAAGTTGAGGATGTTGGGGATGTTCTGCTGATACCAAAGTGGAAGCACGAATTTCAATGCAGGAGAAGCTAGTCATGGTAAGACTCTGAAGGTTAGCAAGGCAACCAGGGGAAACAAGGGATTAGGTAAACAGTGGGCTTAGTTACCTTACAGACAGTCTTCCTCCTTTTGCTATCAGTTTTTTTTTTTTTTTTTTTTTTTTTTTTTGCCTTTGTATTGTGTTCTCTTGCTTGCATAATGTTTTGTACCAGAATTCAAATTCATAGACTCGATTCATACCACCAAATCAGACCTTATGATTCACACAGAATCCATTCAATTGTAATGATGATCAATAATAACTCTCAACTTGAACTCTGTTACCCAGCCACAACACATATGCCCAGATTCCTTGCTCATTATCCATGAAGTAAGTGATTAGGCCTTCAGGTCTCACTGGTACCTATTACTAACTGAGCATCCAAGACTAGCCATATTGTAGCCCAACACAGTGTGGTCATTCTAGATACCTGGATCATCACCTGACTAGCACCAAACATGGGCATCCAAGATGTCAAAGCTACCAGTCAACAGCCACTATCAGCTGCTGATGAGCAACATGGAGACAAAGCTGAACAGTCGTTTCAGCAGGGGTTGTGGTTGGATGTGTGGTTTCATTGGTATGGGAGCATGAATCCTGGGCTGAATGGGGTATGATGATTGTTCCAGACACCCAGGTCACCATCAAGCTCAAGATGTTATCTCCCCCCCCCCCCCCCCCTCCAATGAGCAACATGGAGATACAGCAGAACAGTCGTTTCAGTAGGGGTTGTGATTGGATGCATGGTTTCATTGGTATGGGAGTATGAATCCTGGGCTGAATGGGGGTATGATGATTGTCCCCAGACACCCAGGTCACCATCAAGCTCAAGATGTCACCTCCCCCAAACCCTCCTTCCAATGAGCAACACCCCCCCTCTCCAATGAGCAACATAGAGACATAGCTGAACAGTCGTTTCAGTAAGGGTTGTGGTTGGATGTGTGGTTTCATTGGTATGGGAGCATGGATCCTGGGCTGAATGGGGTATGATGATTGTCCCAGACACCCAGGTCACCATCAAGCTCAAGATGTCACCTCCCCCAAACCCCCCTCCAATGAGCAACATAGAGACACAGCTGAACAGTCGTTTCAGCAGGGGTTGTGGTTGGCTGCATAGTTTCATAGGTTTGGGAGCATGAATTGTGGGCTGAATGGGGTATGATAATCACCCTAGATACCCAGGTCACCATCAAGCTCAAGATTTTTCCCACAGCCTTGATGGTCTCAGTACTGTACTCTAGATAACCCACCCACCCATAGTTCATTGCCTCACTGCCTCTCCCATATGTGGGTGTGGGTTCCTTCTTTTATCTTTTTCTTTACCTGTTACATCTACAGACTCAACCATCTCAATCATTTCACCCCACAACAGACCCAGATTTCATGACCATCAACAGTCAAAGTTCACCCTTAGTCTTATCAACCTGAACCATCAAGTCCTTGTGCGATATATGAGTGTGTGTGAGAATTATAATGCTATTATACAGTATGCATAGTGGGCATCCAAGATGCCTGAGCCTAAGTTTACACGGGAATTTTGATGCCATCACATAGCATGCACAATGGGCATCCAAGATGCCCAGGCTGTGTCAAGTGGGCATGGGAATTTTGATACCATCACATGGTATGCACAGCGGGCATCTAAGACGCCCTAGCTGGTCAAGTGTGCATAGGAATTTTGATCAAACTACATGGCATGCATAGTGGGCATCCTGGATGCCCGAGCTGTGTCAAGTGTGCGTGGGAATTGTGATAAAACTATATGGCATGCACAGTGGGCGTCCTGGACGCCCGAGCTGTGTCAAGTGTGCGTGGGAAATGTGATAAAACTACATGGCATGCACAGTGGGCATCCTGGACGCCCGAGCTGTGTCACATGTGCGTGAGAATTTCGATAAAACTACATGGTATGCACAGTGGGCATCCTGGACGCCCAAGCTGTGTCACGTGTGCATGAGAATTTCGATAAAACTACATGGCGTGCACAGTGGGCATCCTGGATGCCCGAGCTGTGTCACGTGTGTGTGAGAATTTTGATAAAACTACATGGCGTGCGTAGTGGGGATCCTGGACACCCGAGCTGTGTCAAGTGTGTGTGAGAATTTCGATAAAACTACATGGCATGCACAGTGGGCGTCCAGGACGCCCGAGCTGTGTCATCTAATTATCCGCAGTCAGCACCATTCAGGTTCTGCTGATCAATGATTATCTACTTTGCCACGTTTTCTTTGGAGTATCAAACTTTAGTTCGTGTGCTTAGATTATGCGAGAACTCAGCGATCAACGATACAGAGTAAGAATCACCGCCAAAGTGCCGATTTGTCAATAAAGCTATGCATGTGCCTGCAGGCATCCATGCCGCCCTCATACCATTGGTGAGGAGAAATTAGGTTCATCGATTGCACTATTGATTTTCTGTGCTACGTGCCCCAATCTAGATCAAGCCGCTCCGTCTGATCCCTTGTTCGTGAGCTAATTATACAACGTTCATTGACATGCTTGCTTGCTCGCTCCACTTTGACCCTCAACCCAGGACGGCAATCTGAATGGAGATTTATTGCGGGCGAGCAACAGTGATATAAGTACGTTAATCCGTTTGATTCTCATACCATCGATCTTCCGCTCGAAAATGCCCACTCTGTCTATTGCAGCTGCGCTTCTTTTGTTGGGCAACAGTGAAGGTTTGCCGTGGTCAAGCACGACATGGCAAGAGCTGACAAACGTCGTCGGCATCCCTTGGTCGATTACTCCCGATGCTTCCCCAACGGACTCCTCCCTGAATGTGCCGTCTTGGTCGAATCGGGTCGCTGATAGCGTCAAGGTATATGCTCAAAACTTCTGGTCTAAATCGGATACGGCAGCCCGAATCAAGTACTCTGGCAGTAACATTTCCGACAATGACACTGCTGGACGTCTCGCCTGGAACTCGTGGGTTCAGCAAAACTGGAATAAGACTTGGAACATGAGTCGTTTCACTGACGAGGTCTTTACGGAACACAAATGCACGCCCTATAATGCCATGTCGCGTGCAAAGACTCGTAAGGTATCGTATCCTTCTATCTCTTATTCGAGTGACTCGTCTGATAACACGTTCTAGCTTCCCAGCCTTGAAGATGCCCAGGTACCGAACATTATGACGATCCCGCTCGCACATGCTCTGCTAGGTGAATCAGCGTACGGCGAGGAAGGCGGCGTTTTCTTGCAACCTGCGGCCAAGGCGTTTATCGACAGTTTGCTCGTTCAAACGTGGCATCGTTATCGTAAAGGGCTCACCCGGGAAGCGAAGCACTTGGAAAAGCTTCAAGGTGAACTACAGAAAAACTGGAACGGTACGTCTCGAATGTGATCGTATTCGTGCGATCCTATATTCATTTACACGCTTGATCGGTCTGATCACTTGTTTTTCTTCTAGCGATATCGAAAGAGGGATCCAATCCCTCTATCAAGGAGATCAAGAGTTACCTGACTCGACTTCGACGTGCGCTTACGATTCTGATGCGATATCAAGATAAGAAGTCTATCGAGGATCTTCAGACACAGCAACGTACACTCGAGGCAATGCTGGCTGCCGCACAGAACGATGATTCGAAGAAGGATGAGGTTCGACGTACGTGATATATTATTTCGCTTTGCACATCATCTCTATACGCTTATCTATTTTATCATCATACGTACAGAGCTGCCCAAGGTACTACGTGACGCATTGCAAAAGTTAGCGAGCGAGCAGGATGTCAGAGAGGTTGAACAGTTAATCCAGGCAGCGCTCGAGAACATAGAGACGAGCGAGCTATCCGTCCCAGTTCCTTTACCAGAAAATCAAGTCGTCGATATCCCTTGGAAAGAGGGTACGGAAGATTTGGCAGTGCTATCGGAAGACGAGCTGTGGGCAAGACTCGGGCTGACGGAGAAGAGAATTTTGCCATTCTTTCAAGAGTTCACCGATCCTGACGCCGTGATCGAACCTTGGTCTGACGAGGGCGAAAAGTGGCTCGCTGATCCTGAGAATCCTCGTGAAGCGCTTCTTCCTCGCTGGCATCAACTCGTCGGTATCCTTCGTATGTTAGAGCGGGCATTCGATAGTCAGCCCGTTCTTCTCATGGATGGTGTTGGCATTGGAAAAACGTTTCAGGTAATTGGTTTCCTCGCATGCTTATCGTTCTTTAGGTCGTTCTTTGAGAAACACAAGACGTTTCCCGGTGCATTTGGTAAGTATTTATCAATCGTGAATGAGCTTCCCCGTATCTAAATATATATCGGACGACATATCTATATAGCTACCAAGAAGTGGCAAGGAAAGGACGAAAATATTCCTTCGTTTCCCTTCGTCATTGTTTGCCCCGTAAATCTTCACAGCCAATGGTCTCGTGAAATAGAGAGGTTCTTGAAACGTGGCACTTTCGACGTCTTTCCCTATATTGGCCGGCTCTCGTCTAGGGGACAGTGGTGGAGTAACATCTTCACTCAAAGCAAGCATGCTCTTCACAATCGCATCATTCTGGCTACCGACAGCGTGAGTACACGTTCCTCGCAAACACATCTTATTATGGACTATTCGGACTTTCACGCATTCACAGGCTATTCAAGACGATTGTTCTGGTATTTTTTTGGACAGTATACGTGACATCGGTGGTACTCCAAGGCATGCGCCAGCACGGTCCACGCGTCTCGCTGGTACAATCTACGGTCGGAAGTTTTTGTCTTGTATCATCGACGAGGCCCATTCCGCTCGTAAGTTTAACAAGATGCACACTGCCGTGTACACTCTTCGTTGCGAGTCAATGTCAATGGTGGCAATGACAGCTACTCCGGTCACAACCAAATTACAGGTGCGTCGTACTCTGTTTCATTGGAATCTGTACAATAGGTATCTAATCGCCCTTACTCATGCTCATTTCGTAGGATCTATGGATCATGGGACACGCTATGGGGATCCCGGTCTTCACAAACAAGGCGAAGTTCGACGAAATGAAAAGAGAATTGAATCGTGCTCAGGCAAGAGATCGAAAGACGGAACGTGAATCAGACTCGGCTGGGGAACGATTACGCGGGCTGTTAGAAGGAAATAAAGAACACAATACGTTGCAGAAGACGGAACTATATCCCAAGCTCTGCGAGTGGATGCCGTTCATGCGTGACGGCTTCGCAAAGCACGTTATCCGACGGACGTTGGACTCGGTGGACAACTCAGGACAGAAAATCTTCGGAATGCGGCCATACCGTGAGCATGTCATGCTCCTGAGTCTTCGGGATTGGGAGAGCACTGCTCTCAATGCACTCAAGGACGAGATCATGGAAGAGGCGCCCTTAACAACGCTTGTTAACGCAGGCAAGGTGAGTCTCCTCATTCTTTTTGCATTTGATATTGTTCGCTTTGCACATCAGTAGTTTTCTTCGATGGGGCATACCATCATTCTCTATCTTCACGGTACGCCATCCTTCATTTCATGTCTCTCATAGACAGTTCATACATAATTACGATTAGTTTGTTATTTCAATGTGCGATGTGGGCGTCCGTGATGCCCTGGCGCACTCATCTGGTGATGTCGCACTTTATTCTATTGCATAAGAACGTTATGTCCTGATACACAGTGTGGGCGTCCACGATGCCCGAGCGGACGCACGTCCTGTGTCTACCCTTTCGTAATCTTGCATTTCAATGTGCACACGGGCGTCCAGGATGCCCGATCGGACACACTGCATCCCGTTGCCCATATATGGTAACGTTTTGTGTCTCTGCATGGCGAGGGCGTCCACGATGCCCGAGAACACATCTCTAATGAGTCCTTGTACTAATATTTTATACTATGTCGTGTCTGTGTGCAGAGCGGGCATCCCAGACGCCCGAGAACATCAGGCGTGTGTCCTGCACATATTAGATTCGCATCTTGATGCGCAGTACGGGCATCCGTGACGCCCATGGGAAAGCTCCGTGTCTGTACAAACATCATTTCCATACCCGTGTGCAGCATGGGCGTCGAAGACGCCCGTGTTGTCGTTCCGTTAATTTCACGTTTGATTCTATCGTTGACTCGTTTTTTGCATGCTTGGCTGATCTGTCTCTTGTCTCGCAGAATTTTTATATCGAGTTCAGAAGGGGTTTACTGCATCCGCACATGAACCCCCGTGCTACTACAGGAAGCTGGGAACGACCGAAATCGATCGAGGATTGGAAATCACAGAAGGCTTCGTCGAAGCTTGATGCCTTGGCCCACATCGTTACCCATCATCTCAAAGCTGACGGTGCTCGTTCTCTTGCAGTATCTGCTGATGGCCAAACGCTGGAGGTTGACGCATCAGATGTCGCTGACAATCTCACTCATGCCGAATGCGATCGCATAGTCATATTTTCAGCTTTTCCGTCCTCAAATCCTGCTATTCGTGACGTGAGCCATGTTTTTAACTCTTCAGCTATATCCGTTTCATACTTCGTTTATATTCTCAGGTGTTGACCCTTTATGGCGTTAAAGCGGTCGAGCTGAACGGCAAGACACCACAAAACAAGCGCAAGGCCATCCTCAACGAATTTCGCTCTTCCACGCGCGATGTTGGATCCCGCGTTCTCATTCTGTCAATGGTTGGCATGGTTGGGCTCAATCTTGCCTGTGCCAATGTTATGATTATCGCGGTCAGTTCGTGTCTTCTTTTCGCATATCATACAGTCTACTGATCCATCTCAATGAAGGATACTTTGTGGTCGGCGCTCGACGATGAACAACTCCGTGGTCGGATTTACAGGTTCCCTCAGCAGAAACTCGTTCGATTCTATCGACTCATTGCACGGGGAACACCGGACGTTTTCCTTAACAATATCGCGTTTGATAAGGGAATGTTGCATTCCGCTTTCGTCGGTTTAGATGACAATACCGGTGAGTCTGACTCACTTCTCAATTAACATTTCATACGCACTTATTGCATTATCGTTTCAAGTATCTATGTTCATCGGACCTAAGGAAGACGATCCAACTCAGTCTATCGTTGAATCGTTTAGTGCTGAGGAGGACAATGCCGCTGACGTCGACATGATGGAGATTGACGATGAACCCACAACACGTAACGTGGCCGGTAAGAAAAAGTCGCGCATCACTACCGTTCAGCCACCTCTTTCTCCCACTCGTCCGCCAACTAAACGTGCTGTTCCAACTTCTCCTGGACCCATATCGCCTCCGCGCGCGCCACCAAAAGGCAAAAAGGTTAGGCCAGTTCCCACGAGAAAGGGGAAATCGACTGGCCGTGCTGCTCCCGTGCCTGTGCCGGCTTCATCGCTCACCACTCCAAAAGCGTCTGCCACTGGATCAGCTGATCCTGCACCTATTTTGCCTGTCCTCGGTTCGCTTTCAATATCAGAAATGTCATCTACGTCGGTCTTTCCTCCTTCACATCCCTCGCCTGATGTGCAAATGCAAGATGCTACTGCCGTCGAAACACGCTGGGATCCAGAAACGGATCCAATACTTCTCAAGATGCGTGCTGATCCGACATGGGAACTTGATCCCGATGAACTGAAGGAGCTGGAACAACAGCAAATGGCACCGAATCCTTCATCTCCCTTGCCTCGTCTTTCTTCGTCTCCTCCAAACCCGCCTATTTCATTGGCGATCAAATCTCGTGTTGAGCCCGATCCTGTTTCTTCTTCCTCGCGCTCACAAAATGTTGAAGACATTGCCGGTGTCCCACTGATACCGAGTGGAAGTGCAAGCTTTGGCACGAAAACATCTCACACCAGCAAAGCTGGAAAGAACACTAACTCTGGCAAGAGCGCGAAAGGAAACAAAGGAAAGGGTAAACAGAGGGCGTAGTTCTTTTGCTCAGTAGCTCAGTTTGTCATTGTGGAGAAACGTTTCTTGTATTGCCTCGTGCCTTTGTAATTCTATGCTTGTTTGTGTGTATTCCTTCACAACCTAACGTCGTGTCACAATGTATACACTAGCATGACTTATAGTTTCTGTTTCGCATGAGACTGTCATCATCAAGCTCACAACCTTTATCATATCCTGGAGTCTGCGTATTGCTTGTTCAATGCCCATATATCTAGGACAGGCTGGTCAAGATTTTCAAATATATATGCTATTAGATAAACACATGTCTAGCTCTTCACACACGGGCATCCAAGACGCCCTGAACACATTTTGTATTAGGAGAAGTGGATCAAATATGCATACTATATCGCATTATGTAAAGAGATACCTCTATCCGTGCAAGGGCGTCATGGATGCCCTGATCATATGTGTGTAGGACAGATCTCAACCCTAATTGGATAAAAGTCAGGACTGAGGTGTGAAGCACTACTAGTCCAAGCTTTATCTAATTCATGCCATATGACATGGATTGCTATCCGTTTATATCATACATGTCCTGTGTCTGTGTTCAGTAATCCAGTGGTCTGGATCTGATCTGATCCAAATAGAACAATATGTGCAGATGATATGTTTCATCTCACAAACCAGTTCTCAGTGTTGGATTCTCTTTCACATGGCCTCATAATATTTAGAATGTGAATGTGAATCGTTATATAATCATCTTGGTCAGCATTATCTGTAACTATTCTCCTTCGCTTATTCTCTCTTGTCCTTCTTCTTTTTACTTCACCATCACTTATCCTAGTCACTTGCTTGCCACAACTTTCCCAAGTCTATTCAATCCTGAACTCATTTGCTCACAGACATGCCCATCAGACTTTATCCCGATGATCGTGATACCATTCCCCATCAGCTATCTTTACTGGAATTCGTGCAAGAAGCATGTCAACTCTATCAAACCATTGGAAATGAAGATCAGGAAAATGAACTCAAGTTTCTCAAGTTTGTTCTTGCTGGGCGACGGGGTCTTGACATAGCCAACCAAGAGTTTATCACTGTTAATGCCCTTCAGGCCCAACCCGATATCAATAATGTTGTCATCACTCGTGACTACGATTCTCTTATCGGACTTACTCGAACACTTCCCTACATCGTTCCCTTGACGGTCTGGCCAGTTCCTCCATTCCGCGACACACTGAAGAAAAATAACCACACCATGGGTATTGCTATCAGTGGGGAGGTCAGTTTATGTTACCTATATTTGTCTTAACATTGATTTAATCTTTCATATCAGAATAGAGCCATCAAAGTCGCCATGCATACTATTCCAAACATTCCATTGGGCAAAATTGCAAATCGCTCTGTTATACGAGTGTTCTTTCCTCGTATGTATGGCCTGAACGACACTAGAGCAGTTAGCACAGAGGATCTGCGCCTCATCTATGATCGCTGCCTGCTTCCTGTCATTCGAGATCTCATGCGAAATCAAGCAACCCACTGGCCACCCACCTATAACACAGCAATTGAAATCTGTCGTGACCGTGCTGGTCAACTACATCTCATGTCTCTTGACATACCTACCCATTTGCTTGGTGACTTCAAAACCAGCTATCTTCGTACCATTCAAACCCTCCGGCCCTACTTTCGTGATGCTTATTTTGGACACGAGTTACGTGGATGGAAGGCAGCAACTGTTCATAATCCACGTCTGTTGCAAGATAATCCAGACGATGATCAGACCACATATGAAAGAGTAAATGCCTTACAAGATCTTACTCGTGTTCTGGACATGCCCTCTATTTGTCCTGAACAATGGATGATCGATGTTGGTCTAGAGTTCGGTGTTATGGGCAAGATCATCACATGGAAATCACAAGGCCATGGAGCTCTTATTCGATATATTATGCCAGATGCTGAAGACCCTGCAAAGGCAATGTTACAAAGTCGAACATACTACCTGGATAATCAAATGCATCTCAAGGATATTGCTGGCTTTAGATGGAATCCTGGAAAGCAATCCAACACGATCACATATGTTCAAGCATATACAACAGAGAAAGCAATCACTTACCAATTGCACCAAGGAATTTTTGCTCTTCGGAAACCATCAGAACTGATCACACCAAGACTACGGAAGAGGCTTCTTGACGATCTCAATCAGCAAAGTCAAATTATGCATACCTGTACTGGAGATGGTGACAGAGTTAATGCCAATGAAGCTAATGTCTCTCAAGAGGGATGTGCTCGTCTTGAAATCCGTGTCCAACTAGCTCAAGCCCAGGACACATTAACATACTTTCCTCAACAACTAATCAATCAAACCATGATTCAAATTCCAGCTCGCTATTGGTGGTATGTTTATATATAGGATCAAGTGTCAATATTAATAACATTGACTTCATTTGGCAGGTATTTGAAATGGATTCGTCTTGCTGCCTTATACAAGATTATTAAGAACATTGAAAATACTCCAGCCAAGGACAGGTCTTCTGAAAATAGTCTTGCTCTGGGAGCTATGGTTATCTGGATCCTGAATGGAATTCACAGAACCCCGATGTATCGTCTGCTAGGTCTGGCCAAGGAAGCTTGCCCAACAGTAATGGCCAATAACGAGGACAATCCTGATGACCCTAATGCTCAAGTTATTCCTCTTATGTATGACTCTGGGATCTATTTCCTTTGCGATATTGTCAAGGACACAGAAACACAAGCATATCGCATTCCCTATGCCAAAAGATTCACCTCTCAGTTTATTGCTCAAGGTTACGAGATGAACAGTATGCATGACTTACAACACATCTTGGGTGTTACAGAGGTCAGAACAGGACATCGAGAGCCACATGCTGAGCGAACAGCAAACCGATCAATTCATCATACTCCCAATGTTCAGCATCTTAGACCTGCAAATCGAGCTCTGCCTAGACTTGGTCATCAATTGAATGGGATTCCTGTTCCGAGTATGTCAAGACCTCGTGGACCTGATGTGGATCATTTTCATCAATATGGTGGTGGAAATCGGGAGGTCCTTATCATCAGTGATGATGATGACAGAAGAGGAGATGATGAAGTCAATGGACTGAAGATCAAGGTTCAGAAGATTCTAGAACAAATGTTCTATGATATCATTGCAGAATCCCCGAACAAGAAACGTCATCAAGAGGGTGCATGGACCAATATACCATTGGTTCTTCGAGAACAATATGCAGTCGAGGAGCTTTATTCACAACCAGCATTTCCCTTTGAGGCAGTGCAATACACTTTGACCTCACAAGCAACATGGCGTATGCACTTTGATCGATTTTTTCCTCTTCAAGTCCCACAGCGTGCTGGTCAAAATTTTGGAAAAGCGACCTACTATCATTCCTATCTGAATTTGGTCAGAAGTTTACAAGGCGAACATTTAGATCTCGTTCGAACAGAACTATGGAAGAAATTCAAAACCTTGGCATGGATTCCATATACTGAAAGCGATCGAATGTGGAGCACAAGAAAGAGCTATGGTTCAAAATGGAAACATTTACCTGAAGGAAGAGAAGATGGGCCACAAATTGCTGTCAATATCAGAAGAATAACCAGACTTGGGCTAGAGCCACAGCTCAAACCAGCACCAAATAGAATGGAAATAAGAGCAGCATTGAGAGAAGAGGAGGAAGAGGAGGAGGAAGAGGAATGAGGGAAGCATGGAAAATTACATAACTATATAGTGCAGTTAGCTGTGGGCATCCAGGACGCCTACTACAGTAGAGAAACAAGTATACTCCTGTGAATATATCCTACCATGCAAGCATAGGCATTTGAGACAACCATATTGCACACAAGGGATGTGAGCACAGGCATCCGAGACATTCACCAGATTACACAAAAAGTGATGGAGTAATTACGATTACAAATGTATAATAGATTTTCGCATGGTATTGCGTTTAGTGTGATAGTACACATAGGGCATGTATATGACGAGCTTAAAAGAGTGTTATTACATTAAGTAGGAAGTGTTTTGAGACATCGAACAACACCGAACAGGGGTGTTCGGTGTGTTCGGTATGGTGGTACACATAGAGGATGTATATGGCAAGCTTAAAACGGTGCTATTACATTGAGTAGGAAGTGTTTTGTGACACCGAACAACACCGAACACCCCCTGTTCGGTGTGTTCGGTGTGATGGTACATATAGGGAATCCATATGACAAGCTTGGAATAGTGTTATTATACTATGTATTAAGTGTTTAGTGACACCGAACACCCCCTGTTCGGTGTGTTCGGTGTGGTGGTACAATAGGTCGCTGCTTATGTAATCGTGAAAACGGGCCCTTCTCGACTGAATGTGGTTGAGAAATGAGTGAAATAAAAGAAAAACAAGAGTTACACTAGCTACAGAACTTCAGAAGAAGTATCACATGCACAAACTGGGCACGGGCGTCCTGGACGACCACACTCCACACTGGATTGTTGCTTATGTAAGCGTGAGAATGCGACCTTATTGACTGAATTTGGTTGAGAAATGAGAGAAATACATTAAAAATTGAAATACAGTGGAAAGAAAGTTGGATAAGCAGACAGGACATGAGGACACGGGCGTCCAGGATGCCCGATTCACATCGCATATCGCTGCTTATGTAAGCGTGAGAATGCAGCCTTAACGACTGAATTTGGTTGAGAAATGAGTGAAAAACATGAAAAACATGAATTCTGCTAGAAGGAGAGTTATATAAGCAAGCAGGCCATGACCACATGGGCGTCCTGGATGCCCGAGCTGCATTCCACATCGCTGCTTATGTAAGCATGAGAACGCGGCCTTATCTACTGAATTTGGTTGAGAAATGAGTGAAAAACATGAAAAACATGAATACTGCTGGAGGGTTAGTTACATAAGCAGATAGACCCTGCACACGCAGGCGTCCTGGATGCCCACACCTGCTCGAAACAGCGCTGCTTATGTGAGATAAGAACATGCCATTACAGATCAGGTTTCATTGAAAAACAAGTGAAATTCATGAAAAATATATATTACACTAGAAGGAGACTGACATAACCAGACAAGTAACATGCACAGATAGGCGTCCTGGATGATGACACTGCTCGGGACATCACTGCTTATATAAGCATGAAAACACGGTGTAGGAGGACTGGGTTTTCTGAGGTTATATAGCTCCCTTTCGGCCCATTTCAAGCTTGCATTCAAGCATCCAATCATGTCATATGTCCATCCAGGTACGTTTGTTTCGTGTGTGATTTATTTCATAGTCTGTCCAGAGTTGTTTGTATAGCCTGCTTGTTAGTCCAGATCCAGATTGCATTGGTCTGATGCTGGATTCATAACATCCGGATTAGAATGTTTTAGTTTAGATATATACTGGGTGCTGATTGGACCTGAGTTTGTTTTATCTCGTAGATAGAAGTTCTCGGACATGCCTGGACTATAAAGTGTAACTTGGACTTGATAATAGTTTTTTTTTTACATCCTTGTCTTTCTCTCTATCATTTTCCATTGGAATTTATTTGTTCCTAGGTCCACATTTCAGGCAGCTGCCAACTGACATCCTCCCTTAGGTGTGAAGTCATAGTCACAGTTGTAATCTTTTTATAGATTCTTAACCATTCTGGATGGAATTCTTGTTTTACAACAGCCTTAGAAATCAAATTTAATTGAAAAACGAGTGAAACATATATATGTATATGATACTGGAAATAAGCAAATGAAACAGGAACACATATAACCATATTGCACACTGGATAACCACTCATCTCAGCATAAGAATGTGTATTTACAAATTGAAGTTGATTAAGAAAGAAGTGAAAAAGAAAAAATAGAAGGCAGATAGAAACACTAGATAAGTGAGTTGTGTGATGAAGTTACTGATCATGTAAGTAATGACATGACTATCTAATAAATATTTTCTGGACAAGATAAATAAATGAGTGAAATAAATAAGATGTTTGACAGAGATGATATAAAATATAAGAGAAGCAAAAGAAAGACAAAAGGACAAGAAATTCTGAATGAACAATGGAAGCTATGTTGATTAACTCACTAACAAAGATGGTTGATAGAATTGATATATAGTGAGATTCTACTGTCTAATAGTATGATTTAAAGATGTTGACTAGACATGACATTAGAGGCTTTGGGATAGGATAATTTTACACTTTTGATGAGCAAGGGATTTGGTACATGTTTTTATGAGACTTGTGCTAGAGTTTTGAGAAGACAATTCCTACACTTCTGTAGACATTTGGTAGACATTTTGTAAACATTTTGTAGACTTTTCAGTGTGCATTTTCTACATTTTTGGCAAATTTTGAGTACATCTATTCATATGTGATCACATCTTGGGTACCCTAGATGGTCAGATAACCAGAGATCAGATGTTAGGGAACTCCTAGTATCCTAGATGAGGTAGCAATGACTGAAAAGTGTACATATTGACCTATAGTTAGGAAGGACTACTAAACACTCTGGAAAAGCTAGCAATGACTAGGAAGTGTACACTTTGATTTACATTCAGACAGGACTTCTGACACTGCCTACAGTTGAATAAGATCAGACCTGTCTATACTTTGATCTACACTTGACTAGGACCCCTGACAGGGCCTAATTGTGCTGAGACAACAGTTTTGTACACTTTGTGTAGAGATTTGTGACTAGACTGTGACCTAGGCTATTTTGTACACATTTCCTACACTCTGCTTTGACTACATTTTGTACACATTTCTTACATTCCACTTTGACTACACATTACACATTTCCACTTTGACTACACATTAGACATTTCTTACACTTTTTGTACACTTTGCTCAGATTCCTACACTTTTGCCTACACTTTGTAGACTGGACGACTCTGAGCTAGGATAATGTAACACTTCTACCCTTTTGCTACACTTTTTTACTAGACTAGACTCTGAGCTAGGACAATACTACATATTCACAACGCTATGCTTTTACTACACTTTTTCACTAGGTTCAGATGTACCAACAAATTGAATGAAATAAAAGTGAAACCAAAGAAATACTAACTTCACAAAAAAACAAAAG
Organism: Pulveroboletus frians; assembly: GCA_038089395.1. Taxonomy (NCBI): domain Eukaryota; kingdom Fungi; phylum Basidiomycota; class Agaricomycetes; order Boletales; family Boletaceae; genus Pulveroboletus; species Pulveroboletus frians. Next base: position 157 of record JBBPKT010000338.1, on the reverse strand, counting down.
TAACCAAAAGTAACCCCATTAACCCACCACCCAAAAAAAAGAGAAGACAGAGTGTAGGAAGTAAGAAGTGTAGGGAAGGAGAAATGTAGAAAAGGGTGTTTAGGTTAGTTAGGTTAGTTAGGTTAGTTAGGTTAGTTAGGTTAGTTAGGTTAGGTTA
>JBBPKT010000337.1:0-22761 GCA_038089395.1 Pulveroboletus frians | reverse complement strand
AAGATACCCGCGAACGCGACCCGGCATCCCCGGTCTCTTAAATATCTATACTCTGGATGTCGTCCGGTCACTTAAAATGACAATAGCTACATGCGGGGATGCCGGACAGGTAATTCCATCGCAGGTTCTGGTTCTAGCTGCGACGTGCGCACGGGAAGCACAGCAAAAGGCTGTGTACGAGACACGTGGCCCTGCGAAGACGAAGGAGGCGGACGCACGTCACCGACGACGAGTGCCTGATCGTCGTTTGGGTGTGTATCGGCGGGTGTGGGGGGCTGCGACGACGGTGTGCGATAGCGTGCATGCCGTGTGTGTGGTGCGGTCAGCGTGGCGAGTGGGTATCCTTCTTCGAGAAAGGTCTCCGTGTTGGACGCGCGTCCACGCGCGTCTGAAAAGTCGTCCAGTTCATGGTCCTCGCTCGCGGTCGCCTTTGAACTGAGTGATTCCATGGACATACGCGCCGGAAGCATGGAAATAAATATGTCCCGTGCAGCCACGAGGGAAGACGCGAGGAGATCGGGAGACAGAGTGGATGGACTGTCGACGTGAGATGCCAACGTGGTCGTACTGGCACGGTGGGTGGGTCGCCTGGCACGACGGGTGTCCCCGCGGGGAATAATAAGTTCGGTACGGAGATAGATAGGGTCGGATGGCCATAATCGATTGGCGCGACGGAGGGCAGCGATGGAAACGCCATAACGGAGGGCCACGCCAGCAAGAGAGTCGTTGGGATCGACCTAGAAGTCGTCAGCGAGAAAGGGTCAGCGTGGCGAGATGGACAGACCGGGTGTACGATGAGATCGTTGGTACCACAGAGTACCCCGTTGGTGGGCTGGTCTTCCTCGGTGGCATCAGCAGAGGATCCGTCCGAGCTCGAGGGCCTCGTTCGTCTGGATGACGCTTCCTCACTGCCAACGACCGTGACTGAGGGTGCATCCGGAGAACAACGGCGACGTGCTGGCGAGACAGACGGGCTACGAAGCGGGTGCTTGGGCGAGGTTGTTTGACTGGGTACGGCGACCTCCACGAACGGGTTTATGACGCGTCTCTGAGTGCACGCGTCGAGATGCCGCATCCAGGCCACATCAGAGGGAAGAGAGAGACTGCGGATGGCCTACTTACGTAAGATATCTCCCACTTGGACATGCCCCACGCAGACACGTCCCTTCTCCCGCCCGAGATCACCTCCAAAGCCGCGTTTTGGGTCCACGTCCAGGGCCAGTTGGAACAGCTGCTCAAAGACGAACGACACTGGGTAAGCCTGCGACGTGTCTCACGTCCGCGCTCATGTCAGCCAGGTCACCAACCTCGCCAACGCGTCTTCGCTCCTCTACAACGCCCTCTGCGCATTCGAACCGCACTTTGGGAAGGGCGATCGTGCCGTGAACTGGTGTGGTGAGCCCACTTTTTCCTCCGCACTTGTCACGTCTTCGGTCCCTGGTCGCGATCGCGACTTGCGCCAGTCGTATCTCCATCGGTCCAGGATGCGTACGGTCTAGACCAACCCACGTAGGCTGACAGCGTGATTGCAGGATTCTACCTCATCTCGTCCCTTTTCCCAACACCCCGTTTTGCCGCCGTTCCTGCCCGAAACAGGATCACCGGGACGACAGACGGAGACAGACTCTTTCTGGGGCCCTTTTGTGGAAAACCTGCGTGTCAGTTCATCCGTGTCGCACCAGAGCACGCCCGAGGCGTATGTGCAGGCGCATTCTTGCAGCAGAAAACAATGATCGTCCCGAATGTGGACGAGTACCCTGGTCATATCGCCTGCGATGGCGAGACGAAGAGTGAGATCGTCTGTCCCCTGATGTTACAGAACGGACAGGATCAAGTGGTACTCGGCGTTCTTGATCTGGATTGCCTCGTGTTGTATGGGTTTGACGAACAGGATCAATCCGGATTAGAGGCCATTGCCGATCTGATTGTGAAGGGATGCGATTGGTGACAACAGCATGGATGCTACATATCGAGTACATGTCATCTCCCTCCGACGGGAACCGCTACGGCTGCTGCTGCTTCCACGCCAGAAACTCTTCATGCAATTTCTTTTGCTCCGTCCACTGTTTCACCAGCTTCTTCTCGTGGTTTTTACTCAGCTTCCCACCTTCACCGTCGGCCATAGGAATCCCTTGTGCGTTCCATTGGCTGTAGGTACCCTCGGGGACGTTTGGCGGCTTGAACAACTCCTCGGGTAGCGTACGCCCCCTTTCTAGTTTCGCCAGCCGCTTCTCTCGCTCGGCTTGTTCCAGAGCCGCCTTTCTGGCTGTCTGCGCCTCAACCTTTTGCCGCTTCTCATCACGAGCCTTGATCAACTCCGACGGAGGAACAAGTTTGACGAGGGCCTTGCCGTCTGCGGCCTTGAGATGGGTGCACATGCAACCATGTCACGACATACCTTCTTGGTCGTCTAGTGCTACCCCCAACGGAACCAAATCATCATCACGAAGTCGATCACAAAGCTTCAGGATCTCCTTGAGAGAATCAGGATCCTTGGCAATGGCCAACTGTCGGACACCGTCCCTAAAGGAGGACAGCGTGCGCAGGTAGGGAAGCAAGAGCTCTTCCCGCTAGTATGGACATGATTGAGACAGAGAGAGCGTGCGAGAGCGTGAACGCGTACATTGGCAGCATACCCATCCTCCGTGTTCTCTTGCCCCCAACCGAGTTCAACTCGTTCCCCTTCCCCGAGACCAAACATCCGCAACATATGGCCTACCCACCGAGCTGATTGCTCGAGCAAGGCAACGTTGGAGGACTTTGAGCGCGTGTTGATGTAAACGTTCGTACGCGAGACCATATCGCGCAGGATTCTGAGCGCTTCGGGGGTATTAAAGGAGTCGCATAACGCGGAGCGGAACACTCGTTTGCTCTCATTAAGCCTGAAAGAACGTGTGCGTAAGATGCGATCAAGTGGAACTCAGGGACATGGTTACCCATCCATGAGTTCTCGCTCGGGGTCTTCGTAGTGGTGATACCCATCCGACTTGTCCCCGTTGGCCAACAACAGCGCTTTCACCGTGACAAAGAAGTTCTATCGCGACATCAGACAGTTGGATGGAGAGCATCCTGGCGCATACGTTGAACGTGCTCTCGATCGTCTTGACTTCCCCTGTCATAAGCGACTCCGAGAAATCTACTTTTGCGTTCCATAATTGCAATAAGAACGCTAAGCGAAGTTGGCGGGGAGTAAACCTTTGTAAAATGTCCTACGTGTCGTCACACGTCAACATACGACATGGGCGGTAAAGAGCACTCTCACGTCGATGGTGATAAAGTTCTTCAACGACTTGCTCATCTTGAGGCCCTCGATGTGCAAATGACCGGTGTGGATGAAATAGTTGACCCACGCGTTACACCCGTGGTAGGCCTACGCGACTTGAGAAAACGACTGGATGCCGCGGAGATACTGTCTCACCTCGGCCTGTGCTATCTCGTTATCATGGTGCGGAAATGCGAGATCGATGCCACCCGAATGTATATCCATGTTGTCACCAAATATCGCACTGGCCATTACCGAGCATTCAATATGCCACCCAGGGCGACCTAGACCCCACGGTGATGGCCAGGAGGGTTCTCCGGGTTTTGATGCCTTCCACAGGGCGAAGTCTGACGCGGATCGCTTTCCGGTCGTAATGGAAAGTGCACCTGTGCGGGCGCAACTGTCATTCCCGGAACGCGTGTGAAAATGGTGAAGAACGAACCTTCGCCTTCCGCAAGTAACTCTCTATTTCCTTTGCTCCAGGGTTCTAATTTCGCGTAGGTGTGATTCTCCGAGGAATCGAAGCGGACGGTGTCAAAATACACGCTGCCTTCGTGCTCGTAAGCATAGCCATTGTCTATGATCCGTTTCACGAATTCTACGATTTCAGGAACATACTCCGTAACACGCGTCAACGTGTCAGGTCTACGAACCCGTAGACGGTCCATGTCCTTGAAAAATTGATCCTCCCAGAAAGCAGCGAGGGCACGAAAAATCGACGGATCCGTCACCGTGTTCTTCAACTACAAAAGACCAGTCAAGGGTGTGTCGATCTCATCGAAAGATCGTCACCTCTTCGTCTAGAGATGCAGAGAGTATAACTCGAGATTCATCTATCAGGACCAAGGCCGATTCTCTATCTTTGGGGGCCTTTCGCGCGGTGGCGAGTGCGGTGGCCGTACGGATCTGCGCAGATGTACAGTGTCGTCGCATACAAAGGAAAACGACCTACGGCAGTGTTGAGATGCATGTCAAACTTTTCGTCTCGCTTCAAGCACTCGGCTTTTTGAAGGAGATCGTCTCGAAGGGCTTCGATGTGTGGCCATCGTGCGTGTATGTTGTCCGCAGTGGGCTTGATAGCGTCTGGTAACCCCTTGGACACCTTGTTCAACACATGGGACTCCCAAGCGCCTTGCACTTTGGCAAGCAGATCAAGCGTGAGCAAAGTGGTTCGAGTACGGAAATCCTCGAACAGATGGTTTTGGCGTGCGCGCAGGATGATCTGTGTCCACATCAGAAACGAACGACGAGCAGACGAGTGTCCCACCTTGTCATCGATGTCGGTGATGTTCATGACAAAGTGGACGTCATATCCGAAATAATCAGACATGACTCTCCGAATGACATCCTGCGTGACATAGTTGCTTTGCGTCGAGCGCTGTTAGGGCGAGGTCGCCATGACGCGATCACAGCTCACCGTGCATGGCCCATGTGAGACGCATCGTACACCGTCGGACCGCAGTTGTACCATTTGACGAGGCGTCCGTGTGTGGGGATGAACTCTGTCTGTGCGCCTGTCAACGTGCACGTTCATAAGAGAGAGGGTCCCACCTTTGTCTTGGTCAAGGAGTTGTACACTTTCAAGACTGGTTCCCCCTGGCACGTCGGGGGATGCCAAGCGGGCTGTTGGACGGACATGGCGGTTGTGTTCAGAGAGCGTCGAAGGGGTCGCCACAAGAACATCCTCGCTGACATAAGCTTAGTCTCTCCCCCTCCCCCTCGACGGACGCGAGTACGATTAGGCTTTCGTAGTGATTGTCGTTGATCACTGCCAGCGCCAGCGGCCTCCTTGCACAGCCGACGCTGGGACTCGTCCACGCCCGCGCGGAGCTATTACAAGGCGATGCCCGCGGGAACGTACCATCCAGACAGGGCGTAAGCTTTCGGATAATAGACACTTAAGGAGTAATACCCCATCCGTTTCCAGCCTAGCCTCGGCGAGGTCCCTAAAACCCTATTAGTTGCTGTGGTCTCTTGGTCAGTGATCTACCAATGAGCATCCACTGCTTTTCCCATCAGGACCCTCACGCAACCGACCATCAGCCGTTTTACATCACCCTAGCAGGTAAAGGTAAGTGTCCGGTGTCGTTAAATAGGTTTGGTCCACTGATATTTAAGGACAAGTTCACGTTCCTGCATTTTCCTCACGTACCTTTACTCTATCCAAATGCCTCGCTGACGCCTGCGAGCGCAGCACCGAATGATTCTCACCCAGCCATACAAATTGGACACCGGGCTCATTAAATCCACCCCTTCTTACTCGTACATCTTCCACGCACGGCGCATTTCCGTCTTTCGGCAATCGAGGATGCAGCGGCCCACTTGTACAGGCCTTCGTGTGCGGTACGCCCCGTATTCGAGATCACCTTTTTCGAACGACCTTTTTGACAGTATCACAGATCGCCTCAAGATGCCCAGGTTATATTTCACGCAGTCGCAAGTGGCGTGCTACCCATGGTGACCAGACGTTTGGATACGGAGGAGAGAAGGGCGATTACGTCCGGCAGCGTCTTTGTTTGGGAGGAGCGCGGGCCTAACCCAGAAGCCACAGGGGTGAGTACATGTGCCGACCCATCCTTACTCGGTTTCAAACCAGAGTCGAAGCTGGGCATTGAACGATGGACGGACGGCAAAAGGCGAGTGACCTCACGCGTGTGTGATCCCTACTTATCGTCTTGCACCAGATGGGGCCCCAGTCGTGTCCGAGACGTGAGCTCGTTCTGATATGTCCTCCACACCGCAACTCAAGGGTGTTTAGGAATTCCTGTTTTATCAAGAAAAAGGTCCAGAACCGGTGGATGTCGACATGAACTCAGATTCGGACACCACGTTCGTGTATGGTCTTCTGTCTGTCTCCGAGTTGGCTTATCTCGTTTCCCAGCCTCGGCTCTGGGTCTCGCAATAATCCCCGTCAAGAACCAGCACGATCCCCACTTGTCAAGCAAACTTATTCTGTATACGTGGAGACGTCACGAGGGCGCCGAAAGTGGCATCTAAGTGCGCCGGCCTTACTCCGGAGTCTCCGTCTCGCGCTGATTGAGCCCGGTAGTTGCCTACTTCACCGCAGACACCGCGGACAGCCTACAAACGGTGTCTGATATGCCTAAACTCGCTCATCTGAATGTACCGTTTGGGAAATACAGGAGCGCTCGTCACCCACCTCGGCACCGTACCCATAGAGACGAACAGGGGGGTCATGGGCTGTCCCATCAACAATTCATGCCATACCCGTCGACTACACGCCTGTTTAACCCGGTGTTCCAGGTCACGACACCGCTTTCTGTACATAGTGGTGATGGCGTCCACGGTCCAGCAGGCCTGGAAAGGAGAGGACAGAGGCTTGCACCACTTGTTTACCTTCAAAATCTTCCTCCGCCCCGGAGGCACCCGGTTGATGAGGAAGTCCTCATGACCCTTTACCCTAGTTTGACTTGATTCCCTCTCTTCTCTCTCTCGGACGCATCTCTACCCCGTGAGACCATCATGCCATGATCCGCTATGTTGCCTCGCTCTGATCGGACTCTTGCGCGCTATCCGTCTGCTTTCTCTTCTTGGTACAAGTTGTATTCATCAGACAAGATGTGGAACAATGTATGATTCCGTTAGCCCTCAGGCAGGTCATCGGCGACATGTTGGCAGAGGCGATGCGCGGCGGCCGTGGATGAGACACAGCTAACCCGATTTGGCTGAGGGGTGAGCTTACTGTTTGCCGCTACGTACTTGGCCATGATCATGTGGAGCCAACCCGGCAGTCGATATTACTTTGCTGTGCTCCGGCTTTGGAGAGGCCCCCATGTCTGCTGTCATCTTGTACGCGATGACTTTTTCGAGCGTGTCGGCTCGAATAGGACAGGTGAGTACTCCAAACGCCACTCGCCTCACTTGATGGGATGGGTCTGAGGTGGCCACGGGTCCAGCGCTTGAAGGTGGAACGCATGGCGATGCCAGCGTAGACGGGCTCACCCATATGCAGGTGACTCTGTCCATCCGACACGATGGGAGAACACGCCTGATGGCACGTCCCAGAAGAGATTAGTATGTACACGTCTGAGAAGTGAGCGGCGTTAGGACCCAGAGGGAAATGAAGCCGAGGTACGAGCATGAGGGGAACACAAACAATGTCCCCATTTGTGTCCTGACCAGTTTGACCGTAACCAAGATACGGCGTGTTGTGATCTGTTGGGGCCGCCATGGGAAAGGGGGTCTTATTATACACAACGGTCAGGGAATGTCCCAACGATCAGCTCAAATGGGGTTAGCATGCCCAGTGGAAGAGAACGGGTTATGTATCTTCCCATAACAAGGATGCCTTGGTTTGAGCGAGGAACGACACCCGTTTGCGAGGTGCCGAGGAGGACGTGAAACAAGCAGCGCGCACCATGCGTAGGGTAGCCCGGCGTGGTTGGGTAAGACGCGGACATTTGATTGAGAATTAGCGTAGTTAGACGTTTTAGCAGGGGATCGCTCAACGACGGGGCCGGGGCATCAGCGGTGAAGGAATTGCTCGTCACGTGAAACATATCCACCCGACACAACGTTCTATGGAACGATGCGGGCGAGAAGTCACACTGCCAAGACAAAGGGTGCTCGGATCAAGAGGATGAGGAACCTGTTAGAGCGAAAAGGAGGTGTCACAGCATTTCCTGATGGATCATATCCTGGTCGAATGATGTATTCTGGCCGATGATCGCAGGACTACACGTTGACCGATCTGCAGGGAGGTGGGTATGAAAGGGCGGGCCGGAGCCACCCGGGCATACGAGTATCTTTTTTATTGTTGAGGAGAGGATGTACTTTAAGTTGTAATAAAGTGATAGAGTTTTCGGACAGCAATCGAGATTGACAACCAACCTTTTGGGTCCATTGCGCCAATAAGGTTGTGGCTGCTTGCGGTAATTATCCTGGTATCACCTTTTTCGTGGACAGTTTTCTGATAAAATCTTGTAATTCAAATCTGCTACCGGTGCCCCTTGGGTTAGAAAATAGTTTAATTAATTACCAAACTAAATTACCAAATAGACTCATTCCCCTCACCAGATCTCGGATGGAATATATACTCCATTCACGCCTCCCCCTCCCTTGCCTCCCTCCCACTCCCTCTCGCCTCACGCACGCGCTATGCAGCAGAGACCGACTTGTACCAACGTTCGTATCCGCTCCACGCGCGACGCACACAAGATCTTCTACGCCGTCCAGCGCCGTGTACTGCCCATGATCACCAGGCGACTCGATGCGGATGAGCGTCTGGCCTTGCGTTCAGGTTGTGTCTACGCCTGGGAGGAAAGGGGTCCCCATACCGAAATTACCGGTCTTGGCATCGAGCGCTTCACCGAGGGCCGTCGTTGGAGTCCCTCACGCGTGCGAGACGTGCGCCTTTCCTCGTTTCCATTGGCGCATGGGCTCACGCATCATTGTATTCATAGGAATTTCTCTTTTACTATGAAAAATACACGCCACCTGCAGACGCGGGTCACTCGGGGTAATTATATACGCACATGTGTTCCGTGCCTGCCTCACCCTACTTGGGATCCAGCAGTTCCGATAAACAACCCCCGCGAGACTGGGATCCGTTAGTAAAACAGACATATTCAGTTTGGGTCGAAACCCCAAAAGGTCGCCGAAAGTGGCACCTGAGTGCGTTCCCAATCCCATCATTCTATCTCTTATCCTGATCCAGAATAGCTGCCTATTTCACACAGGCAACTGTCGACCAACTCGGTACTATTGACGATATTCTTGGCGTTGGTGAGCTCGTGGTTCCAGAGGGGACCTTCCAGAGCACCCGCGTCAGCAAGAATCGCAAGGGGGATGACGCCCGCGCGCGTGCAGATGTCCTCAAAGTGCCTTCCTCCGTGTCGCGTACCTATGCCCCATTCCCTGCCCCATACTCCACCCAACCTACCCCTTACCCAGGGCCGTCGCCACCCATGTTCACTCAGGAACCTTACCGAGTGAGCCCGCAGGCTTCCCACCCGCCTGCCTTTCACCAGCCCTCCGAAATTCCGCAATACTCCGTACCTCCACCTCTTCCGCCTCTTGGGGCCCTTCATACGTTACCCCCATCAAGATCTGACACCGAGGACGTCGAGTACAAGTTTCGTCGTCCATCTTTGCCAGGTATCGATTCCCAGCCCTATACGCTGAGCAGAGACCGGAGAGTGGCTCTGGATCAGGGACAGTCTCCTGAATATGCCTCCCTTTCCAGCCCCGTTCCCCTTTCTCGCCATGCTACAGCATTACCAGCCAGTCCTCCTATCGAAGACAGGAGCCCACAGTATCGACCTGAACTGGCGTGTACGCATCTGAGCCCTGTACGCGAATCTACTTCCAATATGGATCGACCCTCATCCACGGCTGTATTTCAACCCATTTCCGAGATGGGCCAAGATGAAAGCGAATTCGCATCCAACGCACAGGCGACCGTAGCTACCTCACCTTCCCATAACAATTATTCGCACATTTCTCTTCCACCACCTGCCCAGCTGTTTCGCTCTGAACCGCCCACTCAACTTTATGCAGTGAGGACCTCGGAGGATTCTGCGGGTGCGATCGGACCGTCCAGGGTGGACCTTGCCCCACTTCATTCTCTGCAACGACGTCCGTACCGCAGAAATCCTGTCGATGACATGGCCCTGCGGTCGTTGGGATCACGGTCCGGGTGACTATTTTCGAATCCGCATCCTGCACAGCGGGATAAATTATCTTACTCTCTTATTCTGCCGAGTGACGGTGCTTGCACTCCTCATCTCGAGCACGCCCAACAGTGAGGAAAATACATTCGGGGCATCTTGATGTGTACCTCCGACCAGGTTTTCGGGATAAATCTTATGCAGTCCCTATGGTCCTTTTTTTTCATTCTCTTTTCCTTGTGCTTTTGTTCTTTGTTTGGTGTACGCGCTCTAATTACACTCAACGCTTCCCGTGTTCCGTGAGCATCACTATGCATTTGGCTTAATTGTAGACACCGGCTGCAATGACGAAATGCAACATCTTGGGGATATTGATTCCACCCATCGCTCTATTTACAGATAAATTCAGGTCCGTCGTCACAACATCTCACACCGGACTATCGGATGCGAATTACTCTGTCACTGACAGCGTTGACCCGTGGTGAAAAAAAACACTGTTGAGGTCGAAACCTAAATCCAGACGGTACTAGAACCAACCAGCTGGCAATGCCCAAGCAGAAACGGCCGCGCCAGGCCCTGGGAGCATTTACAGTTCGTGACATATTTTATTCTATTCAGATCTTTCCATGCCACAGGCTCTGTGATATTCATATTACTTGCTAGATCAGTCAACGCGTTCCCCTTCCTCCGTCTAGATGACGGCGCCGGCGCCGGGTCGTCTGAACGGATGACAACCGCCGACTATCCCTTCGTCCTTCTGTCGGCGGTACCGTTCAAAATCCGGACTTGAACCCGCCCATTTAAATTAGCAGGGCTGCTCAGAGAAGCACCGTCGTCCAGTGTTGTCTTTCGTGGCGGGTCCACTCTCTCCCGTCCATCACACGACGACCATATCCGTCTTTAGCCCCAAGCTAGACGTCCGATGATACCCGATCATGTGCCCCACTTCGGGTTTGGTCGGTCGGAACAGATTTAATAAACCGTTTAGGTTAGTGCCAAACGATCGATGCGGCCGTTGTGTCAATGGGGAAACCGCGTCGCCAGAGCACGGCCGACTGTCTGACGCGATGACCTATAAAAGCACACGTGGGTGGCGAGAACGGTCGTCGGATCCTGCATGGGAGCTGATTGTCTCCAGGTTCTGGGCCTATCGAACGCGGTAGTATTCTTGCTAAGATGGCAACAAAGTTCCACCGCCTGCGCGTTCCCGCCCGCTCTCAGATGCGCTGATCGGCTGATCAAGCTCCAGGCCGTGCTTTCCAAAACGAGCCGACCCCCAACCTTGTTTCTTGTCGAGCCTATGCGTCAAGCACCCTGGATGTGAAGCGGCTCCATGGAGATCTTATCCGTTCTATCTAAGACGCGCGCTCTAAACGGACTTGGACGGATCATCCCGGGCCATCAACAATCACCTCAAGGCGCAAATGTGAAGTCCAACGTTTGGAGATCGGCAGATAACTCTATGGGACGTGCTACCTAGGTGTAGCAACCCACCACCCCCCACCCGTCCTAGGTTGTCCTCTGCGCGCGTTGCCTTTTCGCTGTCCCCCTCTGCGCTTCGGACGTCTTCGTGCACGTCGATCGATTACATGGTGCAGACCCCTGTGTTGGATCCGGGTTTGGAGGCAGTGTTCTTCCCAACGAACGGAACGCTTTGGAACCGTATTTTCCCGTTCGAACGTTCCTTGAAGCGACACTGGCCCGCGCCAGTTTTCGTCCACACGTCTCTTATGGAACTCTGTCCAGAATAGGGGATACCTCCCCCCTTTCCCTCGATTTTCATCACCGTCGCCCCACACGAGGCGTTTGCGAGGCAGCCCAGGCGCATGCTAGACCCACAGCTCCAAAGATGACGTGGGGCTAAGAGGGGTATCGGTGAACGTACGCGTCGGGCGACAGTCGACCACCCTTTCTCAACGCGTGTCTGTCGTCCGCATGGGTTGCGCGTATGAAGGACGTCTCCAGAGCGCATTCTGTGCCACGCGTCTCCTATGAAAGCGGTGAGGCCTCTGGCGTTTCCTTTGCCTTCCTTTCCTTTTCTCTTTGTCCGGTCGCGTAGATCCGGAGATCGCAGCCCAGTGTTGATGTGGGGCGAAACCCCAGATGAATCTGGTGGTACGATCGTAGCGCGCGTGCGTGGTGGGCCCACTCGTAGGATCCCCCTCATACGCCTTGACATGTGTGTTCGTTCTGCCATCAGGTCGTTCAGCTGGTGCTATTACCGAGGATGACCGAACGGATCGCTAATATACCTCATGGCCTCTGCTTCAAGGGTGATGAAACACACCGGCGTGAACCGAACGTTAGCCCCCAAACGGGCAGTCTCCCGCGATTGTTGCAGAGGGCAAGATGGACAATTTAATCACCGTCGCGTTCGCGGCGCGCGCATCGCCGAGGAAAGCACACCCAGTCCCAAATACTGTACAGCGTCTCGTTGGCTGCATGGATGGTGGATGGTATTAATGTTATACATGTCGACGATCTCGCGGATGACGATGCGTAATGACTTAGATGCAGTGTGCAATGCAGATAATCTAATGACCGTGGACCCAGAAGAGAGAGACTACCATTCAAATTCGCTGTGGAGGGCATGAGGTAATTCGGCCGAGAGGACCGAAGAGATCTTACCCTGTGCACTTGGCGAATAGGTAATCTTTGCCATTGATGTGGATCATGCCGTCCTTGAGGATACATTTCCACTTGTTCTTTACCCGTCCGACCTGCGAAACTGCCGTGAGATGGCAGATAGAATTCGACGTGAGAACGCACCTTGTCGTAAGTGCAGAACACGATGTCGGTGTCGCCCTGGCCGCCTTCTTCCGCGTCCTCCTCACCCTCTGTGTCAGAGTCATCCAAATCACTGTTTATGACCTCGTCCCCTGGTTGGGACGTACCGGACATGTGTGACGGTTGGGGCAATGACGGGTGGGAGGGGCGAGGTGCGTAGGATTGACTCGGCGGAGGGGACGATGAATCTGAATCAGAGGCAGACGGTCCATCGGCTTGCGGGATCGGATGACCTGTCGAACGTGTCTGTGCCGCCGGTTGAGAGGCTGTAGATGAGGCAGTCTGATTCGACTGCGCAGGTGCTGCTGCTGTTGAAGCTGACGCAGGCTGTGAAGCGGCGGACGCCGATGTCGGAGGGACATAGGGCCGTGGGGCGGCCGCGGGACGCGCCATATGTGGCGGGTGAGGGGAAAAAGATAACACACCCTGCTGTCCCCCCGGATACACGGGTGGCTTCATCCCGTTGAGTTGAGGCCCAGGGAGAGGGGGCAGCGCATAGGGTGACATCCCAGGCGGGCTACTCAAGATGTACCGGCTATCCACCGGCTCCGTCTTTACCTGTGTTGAGGGGGGCTGCTGCGACTGGGACGCATATGGATTATGAGGGGGCGGGTAGTGGGGGTGGTGCTGCATCATGTGGATCGGGTGGGGTGGGTAAACTGGATGATGCTGAGCAGCAGCTTGCTGAGGTTGTGGCTCAAACTCAGCGACGTGTGACGCAATAACTTTACTTTGCCATTTCTGCGGGCAAAGTTGGTCAGACCCCGTCCGAACAAACGTTCCATCAACGGATCAAGAACCACTCACATGCTGGAGGTCAGCTAGAACGTCCTCGCTAACGCCATATTCATCGAATTCGGGCTTAATGGCAGCAATGACTTCGTCTATGACAGTGCGGTAGATCATAGGCTCAAAAATTTCTCTGTTACCTGACTGGACTACTACAACCAAGGTCGGGCGAGCAGCTCACCACAATCTTATTCGACATTGTGAACGACGCCAACGGTGCCAGGTACAGCAAGGAGAGTGGTGGGGGACAGAGAAAGAGCTTTTATAGTTCAATGACTCACCGGACAAACTTGAAAATTCAAACTCAGCAGGCCATCAAAGGTGGGGTTCCCACGCACAGACCATGTCCCCCTATAACACAACAGGGAAGGTCATCGGAATATTCTGCTCCACATGAGAACGATGCTAGTGTATCATTCTAGAAGTATATGTTAAATGAAACGTCACGCGGTAGCCTAGAAGGGAGTGGAGGTGCCGTGTTCCGGTCCTTGTAGACCACGACCATACTCAGGAGGACGACTGTTCTTTGCTTTTCCCCAAGGGGCTGTATCACTTACGTAGAGCGTGATAACGATACACCATACCTTCCAGGGTTTGGCAGATAATGCGCTCAACCCGAAATCAGCAATCTGGTGAAGCGGCCATCGTACATAATAGGGGACGGAGTCATGTCTTGTCCCAAGGAGAGCCGAACCATCGCCTGATTCGATGGATCTGGGATCACATCAAACCATCGTCTTGGACAGGCACCGAGCCGTTCTACATCAAGGATCCCGCTCTGTTGTTGTGGGACTCCAACAACGTATTGTTGGTGGCAACCTCTAAACAAAAGTGGCGGTTCTTCCATTCTACCCCATTTAGGATTAGCTCTCTCATAATTGAGTTGCACAAGCATGAATGCAAAACCGATAATTATCAACGGAACCTTATACCGAGCCGAACACGTTTCAAGATTTCTATAAGAGTACTTGGCGTTGCCCCCGTCTAGTGACTTCCGGCTGGTTCCGACTAGCTGGTTCTTGTGTATTCGGGTTAGACGGGTATTAGTTGCCACATAAAAATTCGTTAAACCTCTCCTGCAGTGAATAGCCATGGCGCGTGTCCCAAGTTGCTCGAAGTGGAACCTGCTTATATCTGTGTCGCTCCTGATCCAATTCTTGTCAGCCGGACCGAGCTTTGCCTTGGGAGTTTCCGGTGGGCACCTGATGGAACCAAGGGCCTGCGCCGCGGATGTGACCCTGCAGCCGCAGGAAGTGTATGATGGCGGGTTAGGTGGGAAAGAGATTCGGCTGCGAATCGCCAACGGTGGGGCGGGCCAGTCTGGCCTCATTGGCGCGTGGGCCGATGCCTTCATTCAGTCCTGCCATAAAGAGGGAATCGCACCTTTTCAGGTGTGTCCACATTCGTCTTGGTTGCTGCATCACTGACGAGGCAAACAGGTTGGTTGGTACCTCGGAGACACCACCGAAAGCCTAGGTTTTCTCGCCGCTGGCGAAGTTGATATTGCGGTCACCTATAACGCTGCTGCAGAACAGCAAGCGACCAAGGAAGGCACTGCGGTGGAAAGGGTGTACGGTTTCCGCGTAAGTGTTCTGCGTCACTCTGCCGTGTGGTATGACTGATGTCGTTCCAGGACCACTTTATCCTCGCAGGTCCAACCTCGGATCCGGCGAACCTCACAAGCAGTGGAGACGATGTGCTTGCAATGTTCAATCAGATCGTAGACCAAGGAAACAAGGACGTCACGGTACTTGACATTTTTTTGGGCCTGACAAGGTGACCTTGACATACTTCAGACCCCACCGGCCGATCGGGAGCCCGCCCGTTTTCTCTCCCGTTTTGACAAGAGCGCGACCAACATCAAGGAGAGCGAGCTGTTCTGTACCATCGGCCAAGTACGTGGGCTGCGTACTTTTGAGAAAGCAGTTGACCGATCGCTGCTAGGTTCCGTGGGGGTTGGCCTACTCGAAATGGTACCATCAGTACCCGCGATTCCCGCTCCAGGCACTGAGGGCAGCTGCTGTGTTGTACGAGTATACCCTCACGGACAAAGGAACATGGTTGTCCTCTCCAAAGAATGTCACGTCTATGTTGAGTATCTTTGCCCAAGGCGGGGATACCGACCCGAACGATCCCTTGTTGAATCCGGCGCACGTCCTCTTAGGAGCAAAGGCGGAATCTGCAAACGAGGAGATATGGAAAAAGTTCATGTCGTGGGTGCAGCTATCTGATGGGGGTCAACAAGTTATCAGAGACTTTAAGAAGAATGGCGTCGAGTTGTACTCGCCCGCGCCGGATAACAGTAGCTCGACTGCATAAGCACAAACAGATGTCAATATAGTCTAGGCTTGCCTCCTTCCAAGATGTATGGACTGCTCGTCCCTTTTCTCTTCGTCGGCCTTGCACGGTCTGCTACGGTTTTTCTTAACCCATCAGACTCGTTTCCGCCTCGCCTGTCGTCTGAGCAGGCAAACCTGGTCCTCGCAGCTCACCTGGGTCTCGAACAATTCGAGGTCATCAACCAACCGGGACGGTTAAACCATTTGTTCAGAGAACGCGACTTTGTGGGGCAAGGCGACCAAAGTGCTTTACTGCTACTCATTGACGAGGCATACACACATGGTACGCGACACGACCCATTCCACCCACTCATACCCATTCTCGTACAGACGTTGTCCCGTCGACGTTTGAGCCATCGTTTTCCTTCTCAGACCTTCGATCGGATTCAATGGCATCACTCCTGAGGACATGTAACCAGCGTGCTTCGCAGGTATATACGCATGTCGCTGGTGAGCCTTCCATCCCGACGCAGGGCATTCCTCGTATGCTCGATATCTTCTCTGGCCCAACGCCAGCCAACGAGGCATTCCTGGCCGAAGTATCAACCCTCGTGAACTATCTCGACCGGATACCCAACTCCGATCGCTTTGCGGCGCTCGAGCTGACTGGCGTCGCCAAACTCGCAGCGTCATATGGTCAGTCCAGTGAGCAATACAGACTCGCTACGGAAACCTTGCAGTCCGTCATCAAGGCTGCATTGGCTGACAAGTCGATTCACTTTGCACTGGTGACGTATGTGCCGAGCACCCAAAGGAGGAGTCCCCTGCTCGCCGATCAGTCTCCCAAAGTCACATCCCCTCCACCCGTGAAGGCGCTCTCGTCCTGTTTCGGCTCTCTCTTGACCTGCACTGATGCGACCAACGGCTGCTCTGGGCACGGACAATGCACAAATACGACACGCGCAGGATTAGAATGTTTTGTCTGTGCCTGCACGACTACCGTCAACGAAGCAGGCAAAGTTCAGGATTGGGCAGGTGAGATGTGTGAGCGGAGGGACGTTAGCGGGTGAGTTTCTTGTTCGGCTTTTTGCATCTTGCATTCCATTACAATTCATTCCTCCTAGTCCATTCGTCTTGATCACGGGTACCGTGATCACCCTGATCTTGTTATTGGGTGGCTCCGTGTCCTTGCTTTACGCAATCAATAATCACGAGCTGCCTAGTATCCTCACGGGGGGCGTTGCGGGCGGAGTGCGGAAAGAATGAGACGTATCCCGGCATATACATTCCTACCACCGTAATGTATTCCGTTATTCAATTCCGCTATCAAGTTTCAACCTGAACACTTTTAGCAAGTTGGTGCCCGATATTTGGTGTGCAACATCCGAAAACTGTTCATAAACCAGGTCGTAACTCGTCTAGTCACTTGTGCGTAAACGTAGCCGAGTTAATATCCTCTCCCTTGTTAAAAGTGTCCGTCGACCTTTCTTGCCATCCGGGGAGGGAGAGGAAACATACATTCAAACTCAGTATCCAATCTTCTTCACGCTATTTCGCATCCCATAGGCCGGATCCCAATCAGTGCACACAGCCTCGGTTTTCCCAACAATTGGATTGAATTGGAGAGGGTCACCTACGAGAACCGGACTTGGGGTTGATGATGATTGCGTTTTAGGGCGGCGTTAAAAGTTCATGTGAGTATCCGCGCGGGGAACTGCGTAAATGTGTTCAGGAAGGCCCAAAGCAAGCGGCCTCGCCAAACCTCCCAGAGAACAACCGAGCGTAGGTACCGCAAGCGCACTCTTTAGCGGTACCCTAGGCTTCTAAACGTCATGTAACCGAGACACGACGTAAAGATGCAGGGGGGCACTCATTGACCCCCTCGGAGCGACTACGCACGATGAACTTTCTTTTTTCTCAAAGCTCCCCCCCTTCGCGTTTCGCGTTTTCAAAAGCTTGCCGAGAAAGTGAGGTGATAAAGAAGGGAAGACTGTATCGAGTCGAGTTCGCTTGTAAACGGTAAGGGCTCCCGGTTACAGAGCGGCGTGAGCTAGGTGGGGCCCTAGATGCACCCTCCTGCTCGGTTTAGGGAGACTACGGTGGGATCCCCTACGAAAATGGTACGACATCGTTCCAAGTGGATGATTGGAAAAGGGGTTACTGTCTGAATTACAAACGATCGGGACTACTTTGGCATGAGAACAGTGGTAAACACAGTGAAACAGGCAAGACTTGCCTGTGTCTCGCGCCTTCTTCCCTCAGACGTCGAAGTTCAACGTTGACTATTCCCCAGTGGGCTTCGTATTGATCTCGCCGGGGATAACTCCTCAAGGGTTCCTTGTCCCACACTTCTGAATCCACTTCTTTCAATGCAGGGTAGAGAGTGCGCAACGCGTGAGCAACGGCGGTGGGTGCATCAATCGGAGAATTTCCAAGGCAAAGTTTGGTGAGAATGTCCGAGTGGACGTCGCTCTGGATCACGGAAACGGATGGTGTGAATAGTTGCGTCGTGTCAACGACGAGGGAGAGCACCCTGAGTTCAGGGCAAGAATGAACCAGGTGGGGGAGTGATTGGAAAGTTGGCAGAGACACAGTGGGATGATCGATAAAGGTCGAGAGGATGAGCTCTTCGATACTTGGCCAAGCGGATGCTAGCATTGCGATGTCGTCGTCATCGAGTTCAAACGCAGACAGTCCGTCAAAGGTGACCACCCGGAGGTTGACAAACCTGAAAAGCGGTCGAAGGTGTCGTATCGTTGCGATAGAGGTTGGGGGTGGGAAGGACGGATGGATGACGCAGAGATCAAGTCTCCTGAGGCGGGCATGTGAACATGTATCCGCGAGCGTCGTAAAAAAGTCCCGCAAACGAGACGATCTGGAGAATTCATCTTCTGAATTGAGTAGAATCATGAGTTCCTCCAGTGATAGGCGGAAACTCCTGAGAGAGGTAGTTGCCAACGACAATCGTTCGTCAGCTAGACCATGCGCAACCTTTAATCGACCTAATATCCGACTGGGGAATGGTCATGGCCCTGCCTAAAGACATGCCGACGCTGGAATCCCTCGCCACAAAAAACTGGACTAGACCGGATAACGTTTTCTGCACTGAACACACCACAGACTCGCTAATCCACTGCCTCACAGATCCCTCGCGCCGCGGTCCATGTACTGACCACGTACCCATCCTTACCACCATAGACCTAGAAATCCCCCCAGCAACCGAACACCCGACCCACAACTTCCGAGACGTCGACTGGAAAGAATTCGAGAATGCCCTAAAAGAGAAGCTCAACCCGCTACTGACCGACTACCCAATACTTACGGAGGAGGAATTCCAGCACTGCACACGCAGCGTAACGTCCGCTATCACAACTACAATACATTCTCACGTCCCCGTCTCCAGGCCGTGTCACCTCTCGAAAAGATGGTGGAATCGAGAACTCACTCTCATGCGCAGAGAAAACAACCGCCTCGCGGCCCTATCTAGTCAACTCAAAGGCATACCCAACGACCCCATCCACGAAACATTCCGCACGCACCGAAACAACTACTCTGAAGCCATAAAAAGAACAAAACGAGAACATTGGGAAGACTGGCTCGAGAACATCAACAGCGACGAAATCTGGATCGCCAACAAATACCTCAATGCCGAACCCTCTGACGGAAGCCCAACCAGAATACCAACACTCAATACCAAAAGACCAGACGGCTCCACCAATCAACTCAAAACAAACGATGATAAAAGCCGAGCACTAGCCAACACCTTCTTCCCCCCCCCACCTCCCTCCTCCACAATCCCTGCTAACTACATGTACCCAGATCCCCTACCTGATCCAGAAGATCTCACGACCGACATGCTCAGCCGTGCCATCAAAAAACTAAGCCCATTAAAAGCCCCAGGACCTGACGGCATAAGAAACATAGTATTCCAACGTTGCGCGGCGACACTAACCCCACACCTCCTCAGACTCTTCAAAGCCGCCCTTCGACTCAACACCTACTACGATCCGTGGAGAGAATTCACCACAATAGTACTACGCAAGCCAGGAAAACCAGACTACACGATAACCAAAGCATACCGCCCTATCGCCCTACTCAACACCACAGGTAAGTTACTAACGTCCATCATTGCAGACCAAATATCCCATGCCCTGGAAAACAACAACCTACTCCCCAGCACACACTTCGGAGGACGACCAGGCCGATCAACCACTGACTCCCTGCACCTACTCGAGGCCACGGTAAAAAATGCCTGGAGGGCAGGCAAAGTAGTATCAGCTCTCTTCCTCGACATAGAAGGAGCCTTCCCCAACGCAGTAACCGACCGACTCCTCCACAACATGAGAAAGAAGAAAATCCCAACATCGTTAGTAAACCTCACAGCACGCGTCCTCCAAAACCGACGCACCAGGCTATGTTTCGATGGGTTCCGTTCAGAGTGGATACAAATAACTAACGGAATCGGTCAGGGCGATCCACTATCAATGATCCTCTACATAATCTACAACTCGGACCTGGTAGAAGTCGCCAAAAATCGCAACGAAGTAACCCTAGCATTCGTAGACGACACGGCATTCCTAGCCATCGGGAAAGACTTCAACGAAACCAACCGAGTCCTCTCGGACATGCTAGATCGCCCCCAAGGAGGATTCGAGTGGTCGCTAAGCCATAACTCAAAATTTGAAACTTCGAAATTCGCGCTAATACACTTCTCTCGCAACTCAACGAAGGAACGCCCGCCACTAATCACCCGCGGCACCACCATCCAGCACACCGACACTCACCGCTTTCTCGGCGTATTGCTAGACAGTGGGCTCCGCTGGCAAAAGCAAATCACCTACGCCATCGGGCGAGGGACCGCCTATGTCCTTCAACTACGCCGAATAGCTCGCTCCGCAACAGGAATCCCCATCAATCTAGCGCGACAACTCTACACCGCAGTCGCCCTCCCGAAGATGTTATACGCAATAGACCTATGGTTTCGTCCAGTATACACCTGCGAATCAGACGAGACTAACAAGGGCTCCCTAGGAACCGCAAAAAGACTTCAACGGGTCCAACGTATGGCCGCGCTAACAATCACAGGGGCCATGAGGACCACTCCAACGGACTCCGCGGAAGCCCACGCCAAGCTAATCCCAATCACGTTACGAATCCAAACCCTATGTCACCAGGCGGCCATCCGACTTGCGGCTCACCCACCAACACATCCCCTCCACCCTCTATTCAGACGCGCTGCCAAGATCAACGTAAAACATCACAGATCCTCCCTTCACAACCTCGCCTCAAGCTACCAGATCACCCCTGACCGTATTGAAACCATCAAGCCGGCACGCAAATCGCCATCAGAACAAACACCACACCTAACGAACATCCCGCAAAATAAAGACGACTCCCTGACCAGACACAACAGCCTCACAGCCGGAACGAGAATCTACAGCGACGGCTCAGGATCGGAAGGTAAAATCGGAGCTGCCGCAGTCCTACTCAACACCAACCAACGACCCCGAATCCTCCGCTACCACCTCGGAACAGACAAAGAACACACGGTATACGAAAGCGAAGCGGTAGGATTAATTCTAGCTGCGCGCCTCCTACTGAACGCCAGAGACATAGTCACCCCCATTAACATTTTCGTAGACAACCAAGCAGCCATAAAATCCGGTGACGTGCACACAACAAAACCCGGACATTACCTGATCGACCACTTCCACAGGATTATTCGCCTGGCAAGTAAAAAACACGGCCTACAAAGAGAGGACATCACAGTCAACTGGATAGCCGGTCACAAGGACGTCCCGGGCAACGAATTAGCGGACAAGGAAGCCAAAAAAGCGGCAACCGACCCGGACTCGACAAGCGCCACATCAAGGCTACCCCCCTTCCTCCGAAAACGGCGCCTACCACAAAGCACCTCTGCCCTCCGCCAACACCAACGACTAGTCGAACAAACCAGATGGAACCGCTTATGGGCTAAATCCCCACGCCACGGCTATCTCAACTCCATCGACCCGAAACTGCTAACAGGCTCCTTCCTACAGCTGACAGCAGCCCTCAAGCGAAGACAAACAGCACTCCTCATCTGGCTACGCACAAAACACTGCCCACTCAACTCCCACCTTAACAAAATACGTCGAATAGAAAACCCAGACTGCCCGGGCTGCCCAGGTGTCAAAGAAGATGTAAAACACTTCCTCCTCCAATGCCCGCTATATCGACACCAAAGAGCGCATCTAGAACAAAACCTCCGCCGACGCGCAACAAACATTCCATTCCTCCTCACCAACCCCGAAGCGATAACACATCTCATGAAATACGTCAACGCTACCGGCCGCTTCAAGAAACCACTCGGTGATGTATCGTTCCGAGCTCGCTGACCACACACTCAAACAAACACACACAGAACGGAACACTCGAAGGTTGACTCGCGCACACGACAATAACACGCCAAACCACCCACCCACCTACCCAAGACCACACCTCAACCCGTCGTTTGGAGGAAAGGCACCGTCAGAGGGCCATAGGCAATAAGTCAGCGAGGAGCCGGGGGTAGAGACTCGTCAAACCTTCTTAATACGAACACACCGTCTACACACTTATACTTACACTGACGCTCCCTCCTCCCCCCCTCCAGTTCACCAACCATCGCTGCCCCCCTATTCCGACCAAACTCGATCGTCCTCGGACGATTCGGGTTCATACTACCCATAGCAAACGAAGTATGACCAACTCATCAGCACATATCAAAGGGATCGCTGATTCGAGGTCTGCGCATCTAAAACCGTCGGCAGGAACGACGGGACCAATGGGGGCCATACGCCCGCCATTGGGGCATTTGCGAGACAGGGATGCGACGGGGCTCGGGAGCCCCTTATCTACTTAGTTATGTTACGTCCTACATAGGGTATCACACCCCAACCGGACGAAAATGGATTCAAAAAAAAAAAAAAAAAAAAACGACAATCGTACCGCGTATAGGTGAAGACGCCGAAGGCAAGGGAAGGATAGTTCCTGA
>JBBPKT010000336.1:0-22779 GCA_038089395.1 Pulveroboletus frians | reverse complement strand
AACTCTGGACTCCTTTTCCTGCGACCTCCAGTGCACTCTTGATGAATCTACATCCCTGACACTCTGGATACCCTGTATTTAGTGTTCCTTGTTCTCAGTGTTACGTTCCATTTCTTGCTTATAGTGCATAGCCACTAGCTTTACTCCAGTTCCCCTCCATTCCTGTGCTTTGCTTAGGAGCACAGCTCTGGTAAACTTAGCATCCACACTCTGGATTATTAGTAAGACCTATGTTTTACATATATAAGTCTCTGCACTTGTAGTAGATACTTTAGTTTGAACATTAACTTGGATAGCCTCCCAAGCTTGCTCTGATCCCCTTGAGTTTCTAAGACTCTTCTCTGAATCACCCTCAACCTTGGTTGCTTGCAACAAGGTTAATCTGACCCTCAACCCACATTCCAAAATAACAATAACAGGACACACCCAGAGTTGTGACAAGGGTGCACCACATACAGTGAAGCCAAGTTCTGCTCAAATTCCAGTGTTTCTGGAGTTACCTCCTGGAGGTCCAGTTCTAACAGTGAAGGAAAGATAGAGCTAGTGGGAAAGAACACACCTGCACAACCAGCTGTGAGAGTTCACTGCTTGATATGGTGCCAACTCAGCATTTATGCACATCTGCCTGGTAGTGAGAGTTAGTGTCAATGAGGCAAAGATAGAGTATAAAAAAGTGGGAGAATGTACATCTGCAAAACCTTTTGCAAGGGTCCACACTTGGAGTCCATGCTTGCATCATTCAGTTGGCTAGGTTAGGGCATCTTATGTGGTGTGGCACCAATGCAACATTTGCATGTATCTCTTTGGTAACAAGAGGCAGTACCCATGAGGAAAAGATAAAAACATAGAGTAGTGAGAAAATAACACACCTGCATAACTGTCTGCTAAGGGTCTGTGTACTCAAGTCCACACTCATGTCTTTGGGTTGGCTAGATTTATTTTCATGTGCCTCTGGTAAGAAGAGTTGGTGTGAGTAAGGTAATGATAAAAACATAAAGCAGTAGGAGAGCACACACCTGTAGAATCATCTACAAGGGTCTGTACTCAAGTCCACACTCATGTCTTCAGGTTGGCTAGGTTAAGGTGTCTTGCATGGTGCAGTGTGGGAGCAACATTTTCGTGCATCTCTCTGGTAAGAAGAGTTGGTGTTTGTGAGGTAATGATGAAAACATAAAGTAGCAGGAGAGTGCTCACCTGTAGAACTGTCTACAAGAGTCTGTGCTCAAGACTCACAACTGCTCTTGATTGGCAGCAGGCGCTTGTGTGTGCCTGGGCTGTGATTCACTATGATATGAACTGTCAGTTAATATTACATTTAGAAACATGCAGTAGACTTACAATGGTGTCTCTGCAAAAGCCATTCTAGGGGATAGGCATCTCAGCACAAGCAGGAGCAAGTGGATGAATCTTTCATGAGTTGCTACCAGATTATGTGAAGTCACATGTGCAATGCCAGCCAGCATGATGGAAATGTGGGGTCACTTGGACAACAGCATCAATCTTGCTCAGTAACCAACACAATTAATTTGAGGCAGATTATGTAGTAGATGGATAAAAATACACAGGTGAAGAGTGACATATGACATGGCAATACAAATACAATAATAAAGTGTGATTGGGGTCACAGAATGACAAATTGAATCACATCACATGACTATGGCATGTGATGATGGCTCAAGTATCAAAGGTGAGATCTTGAGATTGCAGCAACTTCCTGCACTGACACTTTCCTCTATCTAACTAGTCAGATATCAACACATTCATGCACCATGGTTCACACAAAACAGACTGCAAAAAAAACCACTGGGTTGAATGCTCAGCACATAAAGTTGTTCCAGCTTGAAGGGATAACTAAAATCACCCTGAAAAGTGTTCCAGTGGATGACCCAATAACACCAGTGGTGAGTGATATGATCGCATATGGAATGAGAACTAATATTGCATTGTTTTCCTCTCCAAGAATGTATCAGATAATGCTTAGAAGCACATCTGAATGGATGATCCTGTCTGCACAGTGGTATGTATGTAATAACTATTGAGTGCTACAACTACAGAATAATGTTCAGGATACTGAGCACATAGTTACCACAGCCCAAAAGTGTGCTTAAAAAGATGGGCTGAGAACACTGATAGTAAGTATCTTGTCTTGTGCTTAAACAAGTCAAACAGGATAATGAGACTATGTGGCAGCATGTATGTAAATTATCTTGTGTCTATCACCAAAATAACTAGTTTAATAGTATTGCTCACTTTGCCAAGATGGCAGTGTGCTTTTTGACTGTGACTTTTATCCTCAGACAGTCTACAATATTTACATTGAAATTCCTGAACAATATAATGGTGTGGTCTTGTCTGACAATGTTGTAAAACACAGATCCTATCCAGAGTGAATAAGAATCAGATAAATGTGAGTATAGACTCAAACCAAGGGAGGGGAACAGTAGAAACAGGCTCAAATGAGTGAGGACCTAGGCAACTAGCCCTTAGACTTAAGGATAGAAAATGGGAAATGTAAAAAGATCCATTCTGAGGTGTGATACATCTGTTTTTATAGTCCCAGGAATACCTGTGGACTTCTATCTATGATATCTAACTAATCTGGGGCCAAACGGTACCCAGCAGGTATGTAAGCTAAAAGAATCCAGTCCAGATAAAATGGATCCAATACCAGACAGACACCATCTGGTCCTAGAAGAATGGGCAGATTGCACAGACGGATGTGGATAGATGAAGACATGAATGAAAGATGAAAAAGACCTACCTGGATGGATGATTCCATTCCTTTTGATCTTGTTACAGATGATAACATCAAGCACTGGCCTGTGGTGGCAGCAAGTTATCTGAAAAACATGCACCAATCATATCAAGAAATAATTGTTGTGATTACAAATCACACTGATGAGATTACTGGGGATTTTTTTATTGGCACAGATAATAGGGGTATATACCATGCAACTGAGGTTAACCAGGTAAGGTCACATTTATGTATATTGATTTTATTAATTTATTTGTTAGTTTCTTGATATTTTATGGTCACCAGTGAAGAACCTTCTGTATGGTGCTATAGTTTACTTTGTCTCATGTAGATTACTGATCAGCAACCCAGATTCACTAACCAAGCTGACTGGTTGCTTGAAAAGGTGAGTGAATTGCTCCTGCCCATAAACTATTCTAACAAATATACAGGTTCAAAATCAAGCATGCCATTGCCTTGATGCATTGCGCTTACAAGCAACCTTGACAGCCACATTTCTTGCATGGTTAACTGAGAATACAGTTCTCTATGGGCTGGCTTTCATAACTGCTCTGGAGAATATCTTGCCTGACATGTGCATGCTTGGCCACCATACAGCTATCCTTCACTTTTTACATGGTAAAATGGTTCATTATGCATGGGCTCACAAAACTCTGCAACCATGAAGACACTCTATCTCACCACAATGTGGTCAGTGTGGAGTTTTGCAGGAGTGGGATGAAGTTTACCAGGCAGATGGGTCATACACATATAAGTACAGGTATACAAGATGTGGATATAATAGGGAGGAGAGGATTGCAGAGGGATACTCATTCATGATCACTCACCCTCCAAACTGTGAGGTGTTGTATAGCAAGTGAAAAACACCTATAGCCTGGCTAAAGTTCATGTAATATAGCTTTATTATTCCAGTAAATACATTTGAGTTTTGTCTACTTTAGATACAATGATAATGTCAAGATACTCAGAGGATACTACATATCAGTTGAGAAAGCTGTTGAAAAGATATTAGAATGGTAGTAGAATGACATGAAACAAGTCAGCATACCTGGGATATAACAACACAAAATGTGCTGCATGGCTCAGGAGATGAAACATACCTGCAGAGATGTCCATAACATGCTGAGAATGGTGTTTAAAAGGTTAATATCTAAAGAACATTACAATGGCAGTGAAACAATACAAAAGAAGTGCACATACCTGAGAGGCAAAGATCTAAAATGCACTGCATGAAACCAAGGGAGTGAAAGAGGTGTCTATAATACATTAGCAGTGGCATGAACAAGCCAAAGAAGCTATCATAAAGGTATTAGAATAGTGGTGGAACAATCTGAAAGAAGTAAGCAAACCTAAGACCCAAAATGTACCATATGCAACCTAAGATCTGGAATGCACCTGCAGAGGTATCCAGGACACATTAATAATGTTTTTAACAAGTAGAGAAAGCTATTGAAAAGACATTAGAACAGCAATGGAATAATGTGAAAATAGGAGCATATCTAGGGCACAATATCCCAAACACACTGTGCAAGACCTAAAAGGTAAAATATATCTGAAAAAGTGTATGAGACACATTGGGAATACTAGGGTAAACACAGGAAGCTGTTGAAAAAAAATCAGCACATAAGTATATAGAGGCAGAGAGATAGGCTAAGTTGAACTTACCTGTGAGAGATTAACATGACATAAGTGTCCTGATTGGTAAAATGGCTGCACAAAACAGTTGCACAACTGTCCCTAAGATAATGTGAGGTGAGGTTAGTAAAGGAAATGGCCATGAGAGTGCACTGTACTGAGATATAGACCAGTGAAAGGATGTGTGATCAGTTTACAGAGAGTGGAGTGGAACATATGATAAGGTCTCCAGTGTTATGCATCACCTTCAGACTCCTAACTATTCACTTACTTCATCAGTCACCTGACTGGTCACATGATTGGGCCTAGACCATGGCATCATGCCTCATGGCAAACATGCCCTTGTAATCTCTGATACCCCACTTCTATATTACAGAACTCTCTCACAAGCATGTACTTTAGTCTTACTATGTATAGTAGTTCATCCCATGGATTCTGTGATCCATGCATACTGTTCCCCAGTATAATCTCAGGTGTCTCAGCTGGTATCCCCAGTTTTGATCACCTGTTATCCTTGGCTAATAACCTTGGGTGATTGAGTGAGCTTTAACCCATCTCTATATCTTCTCCTCACCATACTTGTAGAAGCCTGTAAGGCCAAGGCCAGTGGTGCAGCATTTTGACATTCATAACATTTTGTCAAAGCCATCTACACTGCCCTCAGAAGAACATGCTATCTTGTTAGCAAAAAAACCATTGAGAATGACAAGGGTTTCCCATCAGAAGAATCAAGAAAGAAACAAAGTCCATTATTAACAGCTGCTGGTGCCCAGGTATAAGGGACATAGTGTATCATTTCCACATGACAGAATGGGGTATACTATATCACAAGAAATGCAAAAATACAATCATCCTTGATGGGTATAAAAGATGTTTAAAATGTCCTCATATATGTTATGCAGGAATATCTTGAGTGAATAGACACCCGGCATGTCATATCCAGATGAAATTGAAGTCACTGTCATATAATATCATGGTAGTTATATTAGCATGGCTGATTATTGCAAGTAATAAGAGTTTACAATGTGATATAGTACACTGTATATGTCATCATCTAACTCTTCATTCTCATCAGGAATGGTGTGATTCTGCAGTTCATTGATGTCAGGATCATCTTTAGGCTCACTCTCATCTTCACTGCTATGCAAGTCTTCTTTCCCTGCCACTATCTCATCATCAGTTTCATCTTCCCCACTGGCCCTTCCTTCATATATTATATCCATTCCAGAGGTGCCATTATCCAAAAAATCTACACTCTTGCCAGCATCACAAAGGAGAAGCTCATTCCAGTCTCATGTTGCCTTGTGCCAACACCTTCTCTGCAAAATCTCATGAATAGGTCCCTGTTGGTAAATCTAGAATAATCAACTTGAGTCTTTACATGGCAGTAGTTTAATAATTGACTCACATGTTCACAAAGTAATATTTCCAGTTTGAGTTAGTAACATCTCTATTAATCATTTGGTGTGCTTGCAAGTGTCCAAGTAGCTCATCAGTTTGGCCATATGCAAATCCTGGAATCATGTGAATACCCCACACAACAAGGTTTGGATCAAGAAAGCCAAAGGCATACAGAGAGCTCTCCTGGTAAAAAAAAAAATGAAAGTGATGAAGTTGCTTATTACTCTACCCCAACAGATAGTTGACATCTCATTTAAACCAATGCATAAACAGCACATTCATGCATTTTAGGGCTGAGTAGAGTGAGGTAAGATTCTCCCATTTTTATACTATGATGTGAAAAATGTGTATGACCTGTGCATACCAATATGGGTGGCTGCACTCCTCTTTATGGGATAGAACCATTACATCTGGCCAGAGGAGAGGATTTACTGTATCTTGCTCACATCATAGGTTATATGTAGTGTAATTGACTCACAAGAGAGTGTGATAATATATTTGATTGTCCTTGATGTTGATGCAGTAATGATTATCAACTGAAAATTCATGTTCATCTCCCAGTTTGGGTCATCTGCCTGGATATGTATTATAGGCATGATGACAAATGCGTCCAAGTAAATGGTCTTTGAGTTGTCAAAGGAAATTCTGGAACACACATTAGCATAATATTAGTGACACTACTAGCTATACCTTGAATGCAGGATCATTTCTCCATTTTCCCAGCCACACAGTGAGATTGTCTGTCACTAGAACCACTAGAACATGTTGATTGGGCAATATGATAGTGTTCTAGGGGAGAAAACCATGGATATGTTTTGGAGTCTGTGGATGGTCCTCTTCATTAAACTTCATTCATGTAGCATTGACTTTTGCAATAAATTGTTTAATGGATTCTTGGTTTGCGATACTCTTAACCATGGTATCCTTCTTCTTTTCTGATCACAGGAACTGCCATTTCACACAGTGGTGCTCAAGCTCACCCTGAGAACAATTTCTGAGTTACAGAAACACAAAAAAAAACATACCAATTGCATGATGTAATTGTTAGTTATTCCAAAATAGTGTATTGTGTTAGCATAGTCTTCAAGTGCATGAAATTTGTAGATTGCAAGGTTCAGGTTCTTCTCTTTGGGGTGTGGGCCAGAGGGGATAGCATGACCTCATTTAGCAGCCAATGCAGCTGTGTGATATCCATGAGTTGCATATTCATGCAGAAGTTCTGTTGTCCAGTAATAAGCACAAGTTGTTTGTTGAAACTTGTGTGTTGAATCCCCAAGATATGTAGTCACATTCTCAAGCAAGTTCAAGCTTACTTCAGTGTATAGCTGCAATTTAGCAAGTGCATGCCAGATTGCAAAATCAAATAGTAGATCAAGAATGGGTTTGTTATATTGGTATGATAGGAGGCTGTCATATTCGCTCTGAACTCCATCCTCTGAACTCCTTATTGCTTCTTCAATACTCTGTAACCCAGACTTTGTACCTCCATACCTGGACCTCACTCCTTCCCTTTGGACTTTCATACTTACTATATTTAGTATTCCCCTTGTTCCCTTTTGACCCTTTATTCCTTCCTTGACCCTTCATTCTTACCATAGACCCTTCACCTGTTAGAACTGGGGTCTCTAGGAGGTAACTCCGGAATTCTGGAGTTTGAGCAGGACTTGGCTTCACCATATGTGATGCACCCTTGTCACAACTCTGGGGGTGTTTTGTAATTTCGGAACAGACAGAAGAAGTTGGATTGACCCTGTTGCAAGCAACAAATGTTGAGAATGATTCAGAAGAGAGTCTTGGAGACTCAAGGGGGTCGGAGTGAGCTTGGGAGACTGTCTAAGTTGCTATTCAAACTGAAGTACATATTTACTACAAATATGGAGACTTATATATGGGAGTAGAACATAGATCTTACTAATAATCTGGAGTGCAGATGCTAAATGTACTGGAGCTGTGCTCCTAAGCGGAGCACAGGGATAGAGGGTGAACTGGGGCAAAGCTAGTGGCTATGTACTATAAGCGAAGAATGGAATGTAATACTAAGAACAAGGAATATTAAATACAGAGGGTCTGGAGTATCAGGGATGCGAACTCATCGAGAATGCACTGGAGGTTGCAGGAAAGGAGTCTGGAGTTGGGCCCAGAGTTAAGTCCAGAGTTCCAGATTGATGGATACAATATCATCACACCATATATCTTTCTCTATGTATGTTCTCTGTCTCCATATGCTTTCCTTTACCTGATGTACCTTACCATATGTTCTTCCATTCTTCTGTCCAAACTCTGATCAGACTTTAGTATATAAATTCTCTGTATTCCATCTCTGTACCTTAGTACAAATATCACACTAGTCTCCTCCAGATCCTTGTTCAGTCTCTCTTTCTCTCTCTCTCTCTCTCTCTCTCCCTCTCTTTCCTCCTTTCTTCCTATAAAATACAAGGACCGAACCTCAGCAAGGGCAGCACAACACATAAGTCCTGCACCAATATCCTCCTAGGTATCCCATCTCTATCCTGTCCTTCATTTGTTCTTTGATGAATTTCATGTACCTACCTTTGAACCTCTGACCAGACTTGAGTCTGGAGGATCTGGACTTAATAGATGCCTTCAAAAACAGGGAGTGCACACTATAATCATACTAATCAACTGAGTGAAATCAAATATCAATCTTTTGTCTACCTGAAGTAAGTCTTTAAAGTCTCAGGTGGCAAGATGCTTCATAGCTGATATATTTTTTTGGAATCATTGTATTGTTGCATGCCCAAAAGTGGGAACATGTCAGTACCTGAACTGTATGAGTACTGGGAGTTGAGCTGTGCATTTGGGCAGGAAACATGTGCCTTGGAAATGAGGGAAATGAAGGAGACGAAGATTACTAATTATTTTACTTCAAGAAACTGACCAGGTTAGAATATTAGATACTTTTGTTTTGAGCACTAGCAACCTCTTATCATGAAAACCTATAACCTCTCATAATCCATGCCTTTTGGCCTAAACTGAGGGGCATGGGTTATGAGAGGTTTACCATGATTTTCTGGATGTTTTCTTGGAGCAGGAATCCAATCATATGCCACTGTGAAAATACTGAGATCATGCCATTGATCTCAAGCCCAACTTTGTTCCAAGGAAGGGGAGAGTGATCCCACTATCCAATATGAAATTGGAAAAAGTACAGATTTTCATCAACAAGGAAGTCAAGAAGGGTTACCTCCAGCCAAGCAAGTCATCTCAAACATCCCCAGTATTCTTCATTCCAAAGAAGGACAGTAAAAAATGTCTCATTATGGACTACTGATATCTAAACAAGGGAACTGTCAAGAATATGTACCCTTTACCACTAATCTCACAGCTTATAGACTGACTCAAAGGTGCAGACATGTTCACCACAATGGATTTGTGTTGGGGATACAACAATGTTCATATATATAAAAATGATGAATAAAAGGCAGCATTTGTAATGCCCATTGGAGCTTATAAGCCAATGGTCATGTATTTTGAACTCACTAACTCCCCCCCAACCTTCCAGAACATGATGAATGACATCTTCTCTGACCAATTTTCATTCCTTATTATTTATATGGATAACATAATGATATTCACAAAAAAGAAAACAAAAAAGAACATGAAGCACTGGTTTGCAAGGTCCTATAACATTTCAGGGAGAATGATCTATATATTAAGCCTGAGAAATGTGCCTTCTCAAAAGAAAAGATCAAGTTCCTCAGCATGGAAGTGTCAAAAAATGGCATCAAAATGCAGGGCAAGAAAACATAGGCCTTATCACTGGGAGCCTGTTGCTTCTACAAGAGGACATGGCTGGGGTTCAGGTGGAACTGAGGGGGCTCCAATAGGATGAAAAAGGTATGGGCAAGAGAGCATAAGCATATGGAGGTGAAAACACAGATGGAGGTGAAAAGTTCAGAGGTGGAGGTGGCAGAGATGGAGGTGCAGATGGAGGAAGTGGAGGGGATGGAGGAAGTGGAGGCTGAGGTTCAGATAGAGATAGAGAAGGCCCCAGAGAAACCAGAGGCTGAGTAGATAGTATTTTGTTTTTCTTTTCTTTTTGTACATAATTGTGAGGTTACCTATGTTCTCTTGTATGCCAAGATACTCATGGAATCCATGTAGCCAAGGTTGTGAGGGGTTGTCCTACTGCTTTCCAGCATTGTTAGCAGCTAGGAGGTTCTCATCCCTATTCCCATTGTTCTCATCATCGTCCAGAAGGCCAACCAGGAGCATGTACAATTTGGAGTTGTGTGTTATGATATGCTGGGTCTGGCTTGCTCCTCAGATCCTGTTCATATCATTCTGGTACATATAATGGTAGCACTCTTTATACTGTTCAATCCATTAGTACAAGTGATGTATTAGAACAAATAAGGACTAGGGAAGATATATACAACATGTTGCAGCACTTGACTATAGAGCTCTTCACCCTAATTCATCCAGATATAGTTGAGCTTTTGTAGTTGGTCAAGTGCTGCCATGAACAGTCAAATATGTGCTACATATAAGATCAGGCCAAATCACTTACCCATGGCAATGATATACATAGGCATCAGATCTTGAGATACAATCATAGTAATTTGTAATTTTATTCAGCCTGGTTTCAAAGGTATCTGAAATTTTCCAATATTTGCACATGCTAACCACATCTTGTACAATGCTTCCAATACTGGCAAGGTGGTATGCAGCATGGGTCCTTGTTCAGTTGTTAAGACAGGATCTCTGGGAGGTAACTCCGGAACTCTGGAATTTATGTTATAACAGAGTTGAAACACCAAAGCTGAGTGACTAAAGGCTTGCTATAAAGCCTTGTGAAGAGAGATGAGAGCAAAGGAGTACACTTATTGTCCAAGGTTTTAACTCAAGGAACAAGTGACCAAAGCTTGGGATACCAGCTGAGGGTGCACCCTTTATATATGGTGAACTACTGTGCATAGACCATGCTATGCATACAGGGTAGATACAATTAAGATGTGAACTAATGCTATATGTGGTAAGTGATATCCCATGGGTGTGAGAAAGTTCTGTGATATAGAAGTGTAAGGATGATGATTAAAAGGGAGCATTAACTATGAGGTATGATGTCATATAACATCATAGATCTAGATCTAAGGTATATGATCTGGTTATGTGATTGAAAAAGAAAGGGAATGATGGAAAATAATTAGGTCAGCATATATGATATAATAGTTTGACCAGGACTTGGCTTTACCATATGTGGTGTGCCCTTGTCACAACTCCAGATATGTCCTGTTATTTTGGTATGCAAGTTAAGGGTTGGATTGACCTTGTTGCAAGCAACAAAGGTTATGAATGATTCAGAGTAGAGTCTTGGAAACTCAAGGGGATTGGAATGAGCTTGGGAGACTATCCAAGTTAGTATTCAAACTGAACTTTCTATAACAGAGTGTGGAGACTTATATACTAGTGTGAGACGGAGAAGTTACTAAAAGTCCAGATAGCAGATACTAAGTGGGACCAGAGCTGTGTTCCTAAGTGGAACACAGGAACAGAGGGTAAACTGAAGTGAAGCTAATACTATGTATGATAAACAAGAATGGAACATAATACTAGGGAACAAGAAATACTAAATAAAGAAGTCCAGAGTGCTAGGGATGTGGACTTGTTAAAAATGCACCAGAAGTCAAGAACATGGGTCCAGAGGTGCCAGGTTGGACTGGATATGACATCAGTCAAGAATGCATATTGCATATTCTTGGCATGCTAAGAAAGGAATAAGTACATATACAAGATTGAGTAACTGGGAGGTTACCACAAGGAGAGCCAATAGATGGCAAACTTGGTCCTATACCTAACTTTTCATCTTACACTCTTTTCCTATATTTCTTACCTCCTCCCACTCCTTTAGTCATGTGACCTCCATGAGGCCAATCACATGACCAGTCATGTGATGTGTCCAGACCCTGACATCATCACCAACATCATAGCCTCAAGGATTACACATGTAGACCATTCTACACCTTCTCCAATCAGATCTTCTCAGCATTCCCATGCCATCTCCTAGATCTCCCAATCCAATCTAATGCCTTCCATTGTATCACATTATATTTATCTAGATTCCATCTCCACAGATCTTAGATCAGATCTCAGGGTTCACCTCATGGCAGCTTTGCGTGCTTTATCTCTGTCTACACTTCCATTTCTTACCTATGATTATTACCATCTTACCATATGTAGCATAGTAGATTACCTTGTATAGTAGTGTACAGCTTGGTCCATGCGTGGGCCTTGCCAATATATAAGGCAGTAGTCTCAGCTGGCTAAACCCCAGCTTTGACCACTTGTCATTTCCCCACTTTAGGCCCCTAGGACTTGGGTTAAAGCCTTATCTGCCACAGGACACTCCTTCAATGGGCTACTGGCACTTGTAGCTCCCCTGCCAGGGTTATAGCATTACTATTTCTGCTGGGTAGCACTGTCATCCACTGTTTGGTTTGGTTTTCTTCTGGCCAAAGGGTCTCTCCATTTCCTTCCAATGATTTCTTGATAAAGTTATAACAGGTTCTGGACTGAATTGGATTCTGTGGAGGAGCTGACAATGGATTAAACCTCAGCAGCCTTGTGCTTAAGGGGAGGGGGCTCAGCATGTGAAGGTCATGTTGCTACCTATGCTTGCTGATGGGAAAGCAGCTGTAGCTCAGCTGCATTGTTGGCACATGTCACCTATGCCAAGGGGGCAGGCACACATTTTGGTCAGTATGGCTGTTCATCAGTGTCAGAGTGGTCAGATATGCTGTACTTCTGAGAATAAGCAGTTGATCAGATTGGCAGAATAACAAAACTTTAGAAAAAATTTCATTGGATATACTAAGATCCTGCCAGTCCCATAATTAGTCAATGCAGCCACCACACTCCCAGCTGCCATGGCTTCAGCAGCTCAGCTCAGCTTAGCCTAGGGCTTATGAAATCCAAAGCTGAGCTCTAAGCCATTTCAGGCCCCCACTAGGGCTCAGCTTGGCCTAGCCTGTTAGAGCCTGGCTCTGCCAGCTTGATAACTTTAGACCAGGCCAGGCACATCACTAGAAAGAAATTTGAGGGCTAGATCATTGAGTCAGTGAGCCAATAGCAAAAGAGGAGCAATGAGTAATCATGGAAAAGGAGAGAACTCAAGAGAATAATGGTCATGTGGAAGATGGGATTACAAGCTTAGCATAACTAGAACTAAGTGAGGAGAGAAGTAGATCCAAAGAATACATGTCAAGATAAATTGTAACAGTTGGTCCAAGTCCATAACATAGGACTGGGCAATGGAGGAGGAGAGGTTGGTGTTGGAATGGATGATGAGGTTTGGATGGTAACCCTTGTTGATGAAGAAGGGGGATATGCTGGTGGTAGCACTACGTGCATTGTTGTAGGAGAATTCCACAAGCAGAAGGAGTTCCAACCAATTATCTTGCTAGTAATTGCAGTAGATCCAGAGATATTGCTCAAGGGTCTGGTTAGTGTATTCTGTCTGACCATCTCCTTCAGGGTGGTAACCTGAGGTGAGTTATAAGCACATATTGAGAACTTTACCTAGAAATCAGAAGAAATGTAATATTAACTCAGAGCTCCTGTTGGAGGGAGGGTACTTTGTGTTTAGAGAAAATGTGAAGAAGGAACAACTTCACTAGTTCAGTGGAAGTGATGGTTGACAGAACCTATTTATGACAATGGTGTTGTGCATTGAAATGAAGATCACTTGTTTTGATAACCAATCTACAATAACAAGGATGGTGGGTGAAGCTGGAGGAAGGTGGGAGCTGCTCAATGAGGTCCTTGGATATGGAGTTCTATGGTTTCTCTGGGACTGGAAGCTGCTTGAGAAGATCATATAGGCAATGTTGGGAAACCTTGGCTTGGGAGCATGTCATACAAGAAGATACATAATTCTTGATGAATGTCTGGATGCCTAGCCAGGTATATTCATGACAGATCAGCTCTAATTTTGGTTCTGGCCAAAGTGGCCTGCAGTATGATGGTCATGGAAGGTTTGGAAAAGTCGAAGTTGGAAGTTGGCAGTGTTGAGGATATAGATGTGTTTGTCCCTTAGGAGAAAGCCTTCTGGACTTATAGACCATCATGGGTTATCTAATGACTCAGAGGAGAGGAGGAGTGACATAACTGGGTCAGCAGAAAGGGAGGACAGGATATCAGAGCAGATTTGTTTGGTATCAAATAAGACAGAGGCTCAGAGTAACAGAGTTTCTAGAAGCATGGCTTGCAAGGATGTTACTCCAAGGTGAAGATGGGCCTGAATGAAATCCCTATTCCCCTTTTTGGGTAGATGTTATGCTTGATCCCAATGGGTCAAGCGCGAACTTGGTGAAGGCCCTAAAGATGAAGACAAGTGGGTATCTTACCAGCAGCAAGATCAAGGGTTCATCCTGGTAGCACCAGACGACAGACTTCCCGGTGGGATGGGTGAATCGAAGACAATCCCTTGTAATCGGGATGGGACGCAGGGAGAGCAAAAGCACTCACTCAAGTGTAGAGCGAAGACACACGAAGAGGAAAGTTAGGATGTTATATGCCAAGTAGGTCTAAGCTGCAGTACAGGGGAACTACCTGGGGTTTATATACAAGAACGAGGGGAAGCTGAGTAATCATATAGAAAGGAAAAGAACACAAAAGAATAATGGCTGACTGATCGTTGAGTTAGTGAGCCAATAGCTAAATGAGCTTACTGAGTAAGCAAAGAACATTCTAGAAAGTGGAAGAAGGATCAGGCACATGATGAAGGGAACTATGAGCTTAGCATGGGGAGAACTAAGCAAGGAGAGATAAGTCCAACCAAAGAAAAAGAGTACAACAATAAATCGTAACATTACCCCCGGCTTAGGGTGTTGAGTCCACGACAAAAACTAGAAGTCACCATATGAGGGGCCTGGAGAGCCTGTTGTAAAACAAATAATCCTTTCTGGATGGATAAGGATTGAATAAAGGGTGCAAGTATAGACTCGACCCAAGGGAGGGAGACAGAAGAGACACAGGGAGTGAGAGGAGACAGGTGACCAGTAGCCCAGTTCACACAGATAGAAAGTGGAGGGGAAGAAAGATCCTTTTCTGAGGTGTGGTACACCTGTTTTATAGTCCTGGGTATACCTGTAGACTTCTATCTACAAGTCCTAACTAATCCAGGTCCAAATGGCACCTGGTGGGTATGTAAGCTAAAGAAATCCGGTCCAGATGAACGGATCCGGCACCGGATTGACGCAGTCTGGGCCCAGAACAAACGGCCAGATTGTACAGACGGATGCAGATGAATGAAGACATAAACGGAAGATGAAAAGGGCCTACCTGGATGGATGATGGATGCTATGGATGCTTGAACGGACCCTTGCAATGGACAAAAAGAGGGGGTTTGCGACCGTAGGAGGGCTTGACCTCCTACACCGTGATATTACCCTACCCGACTTCATCAATGACGTCCTCAAGGTCAGCTGATTCGGGAGAGGGCACATGAGGTGCAGGGACTGGGATGGGATGGCGTGAGCGCCTTTGGCGGTGTGGGTGGTGGGTTGGTGGCGATGGCGGAGAATGGGAGGAGTGATGGGAATGACGGGAGGAGGAAGAAGATGAAGATGAAGACGATGGGGGCAACCGGTAAGAGAACCGTTCAGGGCAGAGGTATTGGGGGTGTCCCAGCTTTCTGACTTTACAGGTGGGGCAAACATAGAGGAGGCAGTTAACCCACCAATATCCGAGGACATGACATTTGTAGCAGGTATCTTTATAACAGGGGTGATCTTGTGGGAGAGGAAAAAGGTGTTCTCGCCAGAGGTCCTCTTCTTCCCAGTGGTCACGTCCATTGAGGCTGGTGATGATAATTTCTTCATTGTCTAGCTGTGCGCGGGTTATGAAGGGAATGTACTCCCCTTGGTTTTCCCTTCTGGCCTGCAGGGAGGAGTATGCAATGTTAGCCATATATCCGTCCAATTCTTCAAGCCAATCTCCAAGGTCCAATTGGTAAGCTAACCCTCCCAAGGTGGCAGTTCCGAGTTCCTGAACTGAGAGTAGGACTGATCGTTGCATGGTATATTCTGGGAGGCGAAGTTTCTGGATGATAGTGGGGATCCTGGCCAACTGGTGGTATGCCTGAGTCAGGTATAGGAGGGGTGATCCCGGCTGAAAGTGGCGATCGATGGGCATGGTGAGACAAGAATTGGTCAGATGCGCCTAGAGGATGGTATGGTATTCTTCATCAGGGTAGCCTTCTCTGAACCTGTGGGCGTGGAATGGGAGGTTGGGTTCTACAGGGAAGGTTTCTTTGTTGTTATAATCAGGGGTGATATGTCCAGTGGGGTCTCCCCAGCTGAAGAAGATAATATGGTCACCTCGGGTGGGCAAAGAATGAGGGGTGTCAACACGGTGAGAGGGTATTTTGACTGGGGTGACGAAGTAGGAGTCGCCAGAGGAGGTGGTAGTTGGGGAGGGAGTCAATGTTGACTTGGTCAAGAGGCTACTGGTGAAAGCATCAACAGCAGTGTCAGGCAGAAGAAGTATTGGAATAGAAGACTCAACACCCTTAACAGAGGGTGAAGGTGATGCCATCCACTGATCGTCAGGCAGAGGGCTCTGGCCAAGTCGTCAGGTGATAGTTCCTGGAGGGACGAGGGGGGATGTGACATGAGGATGAGAGAAGGTGAGGCTGGTGAACATGATACAGATGGCTTTGACTGAGATAGAGGGATGGGACTGAGGGAAGACCTTGGGGTGGAGACGTTTATAAGCGTTGAGAATAGTCTTGGCATTAGTCAGATCTGACTCTGATTGCCAAGAGTCTTCGTCAGCGGTGTAACCTTTTCACCTAATCAGGAATTGCTGATGGGTCGGGATTCCTCTGTGACATATGACTTTTTTAACTTCATATTCTTCTTCTCCTTCTATTAACTCCAGAGGTGGAGTCGGGTAGTTTGGGCCATGAATATCGTTTTCGCAATAGGATGATAAGAGGGAAGCATGAAACACAGGATGGATCTTCCAAGTCCTGGGAGGGCAGAGGCGGTAGGAGATGAGAGATAAGACTTCGGTGATTATGAAGGGTCCTTCTCATTTGGGTGCAAATTTGGGGGATGTAAGAGAGCGTTTCAGGTTTCGTGCTTCTAGCCAGACCTTATCTCTGCGCTTCCAAGGAGTGAATCCACAAGTATTCCATGATTTCATGACTTGGCGTGCAAGTTTGTGAGATGCCAGAGCTTCATCACAGAAGCGGGAAAGCGTATCCAGTCTGGTTTTGACAGCAGGTAGTGGAGTTTCTGCGATGATTGTGGGTAATGGTTTAGGTTCGTATCCCATCATAAGGAAGAATGGGGATTGGTTGGTGACGGAGTGGGGGCAGTGGTTGTGTGCAAATTCGGCCATGGGGATATGATCTGCCCATTCAGTGGGATTCTGGTGGCAGAATAGATGGAGGTAGGTTTCAATTTCCTGGTTTACTTGTTCAGTTTCACCATTGGTTTGTGGGTGGTAGGCAGTGGAGAGGGTGAGTTGGTATCCGATGAGTTTTGCTAGGAATTCCAAGGTGAATTGCGGGCCATGGTCAGAGATAATTTTGTCATAGAGCCCGAATCGAGTGTATACTTTGTGAAAGAAAAGGTGGGTGATTCCTTCTGCGGTGATGGTTTTTCAAGTAGGGCATAAAATTACCCCCTTCATAAGCCTATGGTCGACCATAACCAAGAGACTATCAAATTCAGAAGATTCCGGGAAATCCATGATAAGGTCACAGGAGATTTGCTGGAAGGGGTGAGTGCAGGAGAAAGAGATGGGGGTAAGTGGAGCGATTGTGGAGTGTGTATTTGGCTTCATTTGCTGGCAGGGTCTGCAACCCTCAACAAAGCGGCAGACAAAGGAGGCCAGCCCAGGCCACCAGTAGTTGTGGAAGACAAGTTGATGAGTCTTAAGGTAGCTGGAATGGCCTGCAGAGGGGTGGTTGTGAGCATGGGAGATGACCTCATGACAGAGAGCGTCGGGCACATAAACGCAGCCTTGGTAGGTAAGGATGCTGGCATCATAGGACCAATTGGACAGGCAGGAGCGGAATTTGGAGGCAACCAATCCCTCAAGGGTGTGAAGGGCGTCAGTGACGATGGGGTCAGAAGGGGAGGAGGCAGTGACTTTGGCAGCAGGGTCAGTGTCAATAATCTTGACGAAGAGGTCATCAGGAAGGAGGATGACATCCTCATTGTCGGCATCATCAGAGGATACAAAGTCTGGCTGGCGAGACAGGGCATCCAGGGCAGAGAGGGCGGAACTGGGGACATAGGTGAATTTCAGGTTGAAATCGGCAAGGTCCAAGAGCCAGTGGGCCTGTCAGTGATTGAGCTTGTGAGGTTCACGAAAGTAGGTGAGGTTTTTGTGGTCCGTGAGGATGGAAACCACAAAGGGGGAGCCATGAAGGTGGTGGCACCACGCTTTGAGGGTGCAAATGACCGCAAGGAGTTCACGATCATAGATATCGTAATTTTGCTCGGCAGAGCAGAAAGACTGGGAGAGGTAGGCACATAGACAGAGGTCACCATTGCCATCAGGTTGAAGGAGGACACTGCCTGTTGCCCATTTGGATGCATTGGTGGTGATGGAGAATGGCTTGGTGGGGTCGGGCAGGAGCAGGACAGGCGCAGAGGTGAACATTGCTTTCAAGGAGGTGAAGGCCCCAGCGCATGCAGGGGACCATTCCCAGGGGTGGTCTTTCTTAGTGAGGTTGAGAAGGGGGCGAGCAATGGTAGAGTAGTCTGGAATGAACCGTCGGTAGAAGTTGGCAAAGCTGAGGAAGGATTGGACATCCTTAACTTTCTGGAGGATGGGCCATTCTGCGATTCCTGCGAGTTTAACAGGGTCCATGGCGAGCTCACCTGGTTTAACTACCATTCCAAGGTATTCAACTTTGGTAATGGCAAAGTCACATTTTTCCAACTTTAGGTGGAGGTCAAGTTTTATTATTCACTTGAGAATGCAACGGGTGTGTGTGACATGGGTTTTCTCATCAGGTGAAAAGATGAGGAGGTCGTCCATATAGATGATGAGCCATCCTTCGGCGATGAGGTCATGGAAGGAGTCGTTCATGAAGCATTGGAAGGTGGCAGGGGAGTTAGTCAGTCCCAAAGAACATGACAGTGGGTTCAAACAGGCCTTTGTGGGTAAGGAAAGCCACCTTCCAACAGTTGGACTCCTTGATCCTGACATTGTTATATCCCCATCTGATGTCAAATTTGGTGAATACTTTGGCACCTTGAAGGTGTTTGACAAGATCAGAGATGAGGGGAAGGGGATAGGTGTCACGAACGGTATGTTCATTGAGGTATCTGTAGTCTTGGCAGGGGCATAGCTTCCCATCCTTTTTCTTGACAAAGAAAAAGGGGGATGACTGGGGTGACTTTGAGGGGCAAATCTTCCCAGCATAGAGGTTTTCATCGAGGAAGCCTTCTGTGGCCTTCTTCTCAGCCTCAGTGAGGGGGTAGAGTTTGGTGGATTGAGGTTTAAACATCTCGTTGAGCTCAATAGGATGGTCATAAGGACGAGAGGGAGGGAGGTGGTCAGCAGACTCTTTAGAAAATACAGATGCAAAGTTAGCAAATTTGGGAGGGAGACACACTTTCTTCTTCTCAGCGAGGGCTTCGATGGCAAGGTCTGTGGCCGTGGTGAGGTGTTTGATGATTACTTCATCCTCCCAAGCCTTCCATTCCTTGTATATGGGCCACCTGTGTCCTTCCCAGTCCTGGAGGTAGTTGAACAGCACACTGTTTCTATTAGTATGGCAGGGGACAAGGCATCCGAGATAGGGAGGAGGAAGGTGGAAGTGGACCAATCAATGAGGGGTTGGCACTTCTCAATTAGGGCATTCTGAGGATGAAAGGGTCGTCTCCGCAGTGCATTACGTGAAATGTTTCAGAGTAGGGCAGGTCCTTGATGGAGAAGGGCATGGTGACCGAGAACTTAATCGGTCCCCCTTTGTTTGGGGTGTCGTCTGCATTCCAAACTCAGACAACACCCCAAACAAAGGGGGACCGATTAAGTTCTCGGTCACCATGCCCTTCTCCATCAAGGACTCATATAGCACGAGGGTCTTTAGCTACTAGTACACAGTGATTAGAGGAGGAAATGTGCGTCAGGGGTGTTCCTCCTTTCAAAAACCCTTCCTCCATCCGGAGAAGGTCACCCTTTTGACAGTTTCTTTAGGAGGGTCTTCCTCATCTTTATTATGGGGCACGGGTTTGAGTTTGGGGAGTGACAGGGTTTCAGCGACCTTTTTGACAAAGGTCTTCTTCTTCCCAGGGTTTGGGAAGGTGGGGCAGGCATTCGACATATGTCCAGATTGGCAGTAGCAGAAACAGAGTTTCATCATTATACATCGCTTCCGTTCTTCCGGGGTCAATTTGCCAATTCTGATAATGTCTACATCCATGGCATCTGGGTCCTTTGTGGAGGCGGTGGAAGATGCAGCAGGCCGGAAGTAGTTATATGTTCCTTTCTGTTTATAAGCATCAGCTCGCTCCCACTGGATGACGAAGTGGACGGCTTTCTTGTACCATTCTTCAATGGTGACTGGGGGAGTATCCCTGGAAAAGATACGTTGGCGGAGGGAGTTTGGTATCCCGGAAGCAAAGAAGTTGGTGAGGATGATGTCATCTTCAAGGGTGCTGAGGGAGACCTGGTTCTTAAACTCTGAGATGTAACTGTTGATGTCAGAGAGTTTCAAGATGTGAGTGTCTTGCATCCATCTGACTGCCTTTGCGACGGTGTCTTCATGCTGGAAGGTCTCCTTAAAACTCTCCACAAACTTCTTGTACATCCCAAATCCATTGGTGGGGTCAGCAAGTTTCTGGGTTCAAAAGGTGTTGGCCCAG
The DNA here is from genome assembly GCA_038089395.1 of Pulveroboletus frians. Lineage (NCBI taxonomy): Eukaryota > Fungi > Basidiomycota > Agaricomycetes > Boletales > Boletaceae > Pulveroboletus > Pulveroboletus frians. Next base: position 2,136 of record JBBPKT010000336.1, on the reverse strand, counting down.
GTGGCTGCAGATCCGCTTCTCATGAACGAGAGAGTGAATGCAATTTTCTTTGCATCGGTGTTGTAGAGATCGTTGTTAGTGATAAGGTAAAACTGGACAGAGTTGAGCCATGAAATGGCTTTTTCGTAGAATCCATCATAGTCATCTGGTTTCCCAAGATGGAGCTCAGTAGGTTTGGCGGTCATTTGTGGGGGGGTGAATGGTGGGAGTGGGTTTCATACAGGGGTTTGGGCTCGGGTTGTTCTTGCCCGATGTTCAGTGGGTCAGGTGATGACGGAGGGTGTTCTTTCTCGGAAGACTAGGGCTTGGGTTCTGAGTTGACAGGTGGGCGTTCTCTGGTAGGTCCGAAGATCCTATCAGCAAGGCTGGGGGGGTTTTGTTGAGATATGGTGGCAGTTTAGGTGGAGCTAACTGCAGCAGGAGAGCTTAGACCTTTTGTTACGCTTGATCCCGAAGGGTCAAGCATGAACTTGGCGAAGGTCCTAAAGACAAAGACAAGTGGGTATCTTACCAGCAGCAAGATCAAGGGTTCATCCTAGTAGTACCAGACGACAGACTTCCTAGTGGGATGGGTGGATCGAAGACAATCCCTTGTAATTGGGATGGGACACAGGGAGAGCAAAAGCGCTCACTCAAGTGTAGAGTGAAGACACACAAAGAGGAAAGTTAGGATGTTATATGCCAAGTAGGTCTAAGCTGCAGTACAGGGGAACTACCTGGGGTTTATATACGAGGACGAGAGGAAGCTGAGTAATCATATAGAAAGGAAAAGAACACGAAAGAACAATGGCTGACTGATCATTGAGTTAGTGAGCCAATAGCTAAATGAGCTTACTGAGTAAGCAAAGAACATTCTAGAAAGTGGAAGAAGGATCAGGCACATGATGAAGGGAACTACGAGCTTAGCATGGGAAGAACTAAGCAAGGAGAGATAAGTCCAACAAAAGAAAAAGAGTACAACAATAAATCGTAACAGTAGATATCTCAGCATCTAGTCAGTGTATCAGATTTAGCTCTAAGCTTACCAGGGTGATAGCAGACTGCCATATTAAATGGGTAGAGGAACTCTAACCATCAGGCCTGGCAACATGTCAGTAGTTTCATGGAAGAGAAGTACTCCAGGTTTTTGTGGTCTGTAACAACATTGACAGGGTGCATGAAACCTTCCAGGAAATGTCACCAGGAGGTAAATGCCTCAAAAATCACCAATAACTCCTTGTCATGAGTGTCATAGTTCAACTCTGCTCTAGTGAGGGTATGGAACAGGGTGAAAATGTTCTGATCTCTTGGTATCAAGATATCAGCTGCATGGTTTATCCACTTGTGCTGGTGTCACCACACTTGTATGAGTGGTCTAGTTTCAGACATATGGTGAATAGTAAATTTAACCTTGTATTCAGAAGGTTTTCTCCATGATCAGCAGAGAGTGCTCCTAATGATCATGTATCAGTGATGTCAAATGTGTTGGTAATGAATGTTTCTGAGGATGAGACAAAGTTTCAAAAAGTCAAAAAATCCAAAGGAGAGGATTTGAGCTTATTGATGCTCATTGACTCAGGGATCTCATCTCCAACTCATAGTGATCTCTCATATGTATATCCTCTACCCCCTTCTCAAGACTTTGCATCCTGAGAAGTCATATCAAAGCACTAATATGAGGTGAAAAAAAATAAAATTCTGGGCTGATTGTTGCCCTTATTCATTGTTTCTGATGGTTTTACTAAGTTGTCAAGAGAATCAAGTATCCTATTGCTTGTACCTGGGATCACACTCATTGTTCTTGAGACACTCTCATATGGGTCTTTCAATCCTACTTGGCAGTTTTCCATTCAGTTTCCTAGGAGGGTGGGGGATGATACTACTATAGCAATGGACTGTTAGAACCAGGGTCTCCGGGAGGTAACTCCGGAACTCTGGAGTTCGAGCAGGACTTGGCTTCACCGTGTGTGGTGCACCTTTGTCACAACTCCAGGGGTGTCCTGTAATTTTGGAATGGGCAGAAGAAGTTGGATTGGCCTTGTTGCAAGCAACAAAGGCTGAGGATGGTTCAGAAGAGAGTCTTAGAGACTCAAGGGGGTCAGAGTGAGCTTGGGAGACTGTCCAAGTCGATATTCAAACTGGAGTATCTACTACAAG
>JBBPKT010000335.1:0-22792 GCA_038089395.1 Pulveroboletus frians | reverse complement strand
GGCAGTGACATGTCGGATTCCTCGAGGCGGGGCACGTCATCGCAAAAGTCACTGTTCTGAAGTGCAGTATGCTGAGGTTCCTTTCCCTTTCCCTTCTTCCTGTGCCTCTTCCCATTCACAGCAGGCAGAGTCGCATGTGCGGGGGGCGCTGGTACTGGCGAGCGTGGGTGTGGGGTAGAAACCGGAACAACAGCGGACTGTTTGGCCTTTTGCGGCTTTCCAGCAGCCATTCTATGGGATTTCGGACCAGATTAACATGCACACACGGCAGAGTGTGGAGGTGCGCTCACGAGAGGTATATGAGCTACCCAAGGGGCGCAATGCGGAGTGGGAGAATGATTGGGTTTGAAAAGACGAGGAGAAAGAGGGGAGATAGACGTGATCTTGGATGTTGCTGTTGTGCGATTATCAGGGATGGGTGCGATGGGAGGACTGGATGAGGACGTTCACAAGACGGCGGCACTGTCACCCTGATCGCTTTAACACGCCCAAATAGGTCCTATCGGCAAGCGCCGTCACACGTGACACGAACGACGGAACGACCTCTCGACAGCGGAACGGATCACCGACGCCGGACGGACAGTCCTGCAGATAGTCCTCCATTCCCACTCGTTTTGTGATGTACACGACGTGTCTGCACCCGACAGGGTCAACCCCCACTACGCCAGTCCGAAATGTAAACGTATCAGCGCATTGTCACCGAGTGTGAACACGGCTTGCTCGCTAAACCGCCCGCGGTAAATTCCCAACAAGATCATCTCTTGAGAATGCAACGATCTCCTCACTAGACGGTCGTTGAATAGCAATCCGGAAAGGAGACCAGCACCGTCCGATGAACCTCCACCGACGGTCTGTGACGCGGGCATCGTCTGGCCGTACAGGGGTCTCCCCTCTGAAAATCGCAGCAACAATCTGCACGTCGCGGGAATAGTAACAATACGGGACTTTTCCGGACAGAATCTGCTCAGCGTCGTCGTGCATTTGTCATGGACGTGAAAAAGAAGGCAATGTGGTAATAGGTGCCACAAACCTGTAACATAATCCCACCAAAAGAGTAGATGTCGCTTTCCGTCGCTGGTCCGGTATGTGGAGTTATCTCATCCACAAGACCGAGCTGCTCAGGGGCCGCCCATCGTAATGTTCCCCTCGGTTTTCCAGTAGAGGATGTAGCGAACGTCGACCCTCCTATCTCGTCCAGTACCGTCGAGAGCCCAAAATCGGCGATGCAGGCTCTGCCATCCACTTCAATAAGCACATTCGACTACACGATCAACATGTCAGAACGCGTGTTCAGTAACGGACATAAATGGTGCTACATACGCCAGATAAATCACCATGCACAATCGTTTGTGAATGCACTGCCAAACACGTCAGTCAGAATTGTGTAACTGTCACGAACCACTCACGGTACTGCAGCCCAGAAGCAACGTCATGAATCTATATCGTCAATGTGATCGGCAGCTTCAATCAAGGACTCTTTGGTCGTGCTCACCAGAGAGAGAACTTGCAGTATCTCCAGACCGCCATTCCAGCACTCCAGATACGACGTCAGTGTGCCATTATCGAGCCATGGGCACACCATTGCAGGAAACGGGCCAAACCCCGAAGTCGTCCCAAAGAGTGGCAAAACGTTCGTATGATTGAGTTTCATCCATACCTTGATCTCACGTCGTAACCGCTGGAAAAACCTCCATTCTAGCCAAACTGTAGAGGGATTCCGTACGCACCTTTGTCTTCTTGGAATAGTTATTCTCGGCGGAGTACACCTTGATGGCTTTGATCGCAACCTAATGGAATTTCAGCGGTCTTCTCAAGGAACACAACGAATACACGCCTTGATTACCATCCGGGATGCGCGAAATGTACCTCTATAAATGTCCGCACACCCACCTGCTGCTACTGGGAACTCTCCATCCCGGGTTATATGCACGGTCAGGTCACCAGGAAACCTAGACCGACTATCACCAAATTGAGCTTCCAGGCGCTCCCGCGAGTTGACATGATTTCTCACATCTCGTCCAGATCATATGTGTCGGCTGTCTGCGGTGTATCTTTGGGCATGAAACCTCCAGCGCCGGACCTGATTGCCAAAATTCGAGAACATATAGTCTTTATCGCAGAACGAAGGCGAAACCTATCGCGCCTGCGAACTGGAAACCCCAATGGATCTTTTCCGCCTGGAACGGTACCACCTCTCATAGCCGCAAATATGGCCCTGGGTTTGATGTCACTGGACTTGTCGGGCACCGTCTCCGTTATGATTGGAGATTGAACAGTTGCCTCATCGTCACTTTGAACAATATAGGTGACGCCAGTGCGTATGGAACCAGAGGGGGTTGAAAAGGGCAGTGCAGTGGAGGAAGGATCTATGTGGGGCTGCAGGTCGAACCCGTCCTCTCGAACCTCGTCCCTATAGTTGTCGTGCACCTCGTCCTCGCTATAGTAGTCCATCTCCGTAAATCCGCGCTCCCCACCTCCAAATTCATGAACTGGAAAATGCAGATACTCGTCCTCGGCTAGCGTGAGTTCCTTGACTTCGTTCGACTTGGGTGAATGAAATGTTGTCCTACGTGGTGAAGACTCAAGGGAAGTAAAGACGGGGTAATGCTCAGACGATGGATGAAGGGCAGCCGCAGACTGCCCAGAATTCAACGTTAGCCATGAGGGAGGTGGCGAACCTTCGGTGTCATACGAGGAACCCGACGTCACATGATCGTCGTCTTCGTCGTCATAAAATGAAACTTCAGACCCAGGGACTGAAGGGATTGAACAAAGATCCAGAAGAGGCACAAGGAAAAAACTAACCACGGTCTGAAATCCAGGTCATATCTCTATCGAAGGTGTCATAATGGATCGATCGTCCTAGATTGAGAGCTAATACTGTTTCTTCAAGCTCTTCGGAGTCTGTGTCGGCCTCTCTACCAGAGGAAGGCACCGTTCTACACGGGGTGGTAAACTGTTTAGGGGTCAACACATCTTGACCTGCTGGAGTTTCCTCTTGCACCGAGAGAGAGGAGGGTGAATCAGCCGATCCCAAGGGGCTATCCAAAGTGCGACAGCCATCAGTAGCCACTGGAGCAGTCGAAAATATGGTCACACGAGGCAGTTTCCTCTGGTTCAGCACACTCTGGTCAGCGCCCGTGGATCGTTCGGTCGCCATACGTTCATCGACAAGGACAGCAGACTCGGACGAGGGAAAGAGAGGTGTTGCTGATACTGTGCGGACGGACTTTGGAGCCGGTATACAAGAATGTATCGGATCACCGGGACGAGCAGACGCGACCTCGGAATCATTAGTGTCCGCAACTTGGTGGGAAGGGTTGGCCGAGTCTCGTGCCCATCCTCGTCTTCCACCTCTCCTAAACGAGAGTCGTTCTTCAGCCGCACCAGCGTCTGTTTCGTCGGCTTCCTGTATTCTCTCGCCCAGAACGCTAAGCAACCTGGTGCGCGCGGCCAGCCTCTCTCCGGCCGAGGCGGCATGCCTGTGTTTCACGAACGGAGACTTGGGAGAGACAGGAGATGGAGCAGATCCTAGCCCCGGAGGGAATACATAACCCCCAGCACGCGTAGGGCGTGCCTGCGTGTGTGCAGCAGTGCCAGCTTCTTCCATAGGGCATCTTCCATCGTTGATCTGAGGAAGGGAAACGGAGTGCCTAAGTCTCGCAACCGCGTCGACGCCTCTTTCAGTAGATGGAGTGAAGACGTAGTTCATGAGGGGAAGGAGAGGACGCTCGGGCACGTTCCACTTGATCGATCATGACCGCACCTAACGTGCGTTGTGCGAAATTACCAAAAAGGAATTAATAGAGCGCCAATCTTTGGCTTGAGTGTTCTATGTCAAGTGGCCATGGCATGGTGCGGCCAGGGTCAATGTCTTCCACGGACGAGGAAAAGGACGGTTAAGCAGCAAGGAACGTGGACATTAAATATCAGTCGTTTCTGCCAAAGAGAATGTTGAGCAACGCGTAGACACGAATAGCCCGACGTATCGAATTCATGATGAATGATGCGGCATGATGCACTCTTTCCTAACTGGCATTTATACAACCTTCCGTTGGGGTTAAACGATGAGCAGTAGCTGCTGTTGGAAAACGAAAACACCAGGCACATTGCCACACTACCTTTTTTGTTAAAAGAAGGATCACGTACCGTACCGACAAACAACCTCGTATCCGATGACCACTCAATATTCAGATTCCAATGGTACCCGCTCCGGCTGCGCTCAGGACAGACAAGGGTCCTTCTTTCTCGCGGCGGTTCAAAAGGCGAGTTTCGCCATCGTATTTCTCAAGCCTGAATCTGTTGGGTTGAGCTCATGTGCCAAACGATGCCACTAGAGTTTGTTGGGGATTAATGAGGGCGAAGACTGAGAGGTGGATCAAAGGACAAGATATACACATGCCTTGCATGGGGCCCTCGAGAAAAAAGAGTTGGGGAGTTGTGCATGATAGAAACCACGTCTCAGGTCTTGGTGGACTCCGTGGGTGATTGGCATCACCTGAGACGAAGCTCGTCATGAGGTCCTAAAGAGATACTTTCCTTTATTACAAGTAGTAGCAGTTCAAGTCGGTCGGATTATATGATTATTCGACAAATACAGCATGATAAAATACTGTGCCCAATATTCCCAACCTTGTACGAGTAAGAGGAGTGCATTAGGGGACCAAGAGTTGCTTCGATACCAAAATCCGATTAGCCAGCCTCGTCAGGTTGGCATCTGCCACGATGACCTCGGGAACATATTCCACGTCAAAGGCTTGTTCAATTGCAGTACAAATACGTTTCGCCTGGCGTTCTGACCAGAAGCTAAAGTCGTCTGGATCCCGCGGATCACTTTCATTCGCATCCACGCTCGGATCGTGCGTGCCGCCACAAGACAGGGGAATCAAGTACGGATCGCTGTCCAAGCACAGGGGAATGATGTCAGTGAGACATCTCCTGATGGACGTAAAGTCAAGGGATGTTGGTTTGTTGACTTCATTGTTGCATTTATATCAAGGCATTTTCAGATCAGTCCGTAAATGACAATTATTAATAGTGAGGTCTCACCGTAGATCTCCAGGGGACCATCAATTCCGAGGACATTGTGCTTGCCATCATGGTGATATCGAACCTAGGTTGACATAAATACACGACTGTCAATGGCTCGTCTGCGAGAACCGTACCTCATATTGTCCGATTGTCCATGGGAGAGTCGAACCCTGGAAGATAATGGTCCCAGTCTGTGCCTCTGAGCCCCTCGAAGACACGTTAACATTATCGAGAGGCACATTGCCGTCCCATTCCTCGTTATGAACAGGAACCCACAGTCCAAATGACGATATTTTCGTAATCAACGTGGACTTGTTCGCACCAACCTGCTCAATACTCCCATCAGTCTACTACGTCAAGGAAAAAGGGAAACGTCACACCCTGTAGATGCCAATCCAATCGCGCCGAGAGTGGCGTTGAGGTGCCTCCCATTTGACATGAATGGGCTCGCCAAGGTGGAACCGCATATTGTCAGATTTACTGGGAGAAATCGAGACTTTGTACTTGGTAGTGTCGTAAGAAGACAAGTCATTCGCAACACGTCTAAGGAAACCAGCGCGAGGCAGACCAGTTCATTAACATTAGGAGTGGGGAAAAAAAATAACGCGGACCCACGTTATGACGAGGCGTTCACGCGATTGTTGCAGAAGCACTTTGGTCTCTTGCATGACTTCTGATATCTTTGGTCTGGCTTTTTCAGGTTATCAGATCAAATGCCACCGAGGGAACGCATCCTGCTCGACTCACATTTCGCCAGGAAGTCTTCGACAACATCGGCGGTCTCCTCAAACACTTTATCAAAGGTTCCTTTGACTTCCTTTGCAACTCTCCTGATTTTTGGTGCATGGCGCGCCGCACGAGACTCCAAAAGTCGGGCGTTTTTGCTCGCAACGTTCTTGATGACCTTGACAAAACCCGCCTCCTTGCGTAAACTATCTCCGTACAATTTCCGCATGTGAGGGCTATCGCCATAAGTAGCATGACGTCAACCACTGGCACATGAACCAAATCAACAGGACTTACGTTTCAACATTGTGCAAAAACCACCAGTGTGCGAATAATCTTAGGACTGCGAGAAGGCCAACAAGTTTACTGCCACTGATGAGTGCGAGGCCGAAGAATGATGCGCCACTCATGAGTTCGGGATTGTCGAGATAACTTTAGACACTTTGTTTGGCAGGCTCCGAAACCCAAGCTTGAGAACAGCTCACCGGAAGATGCCAGTGTATTCCAATTGGGCAGGGAAGTCTTCTGCAAAGAAATCGCCGTAGAACCATCCTGAGGGTACCGAATGAGTGCCTGCTTTCCGGTGGAATGGAAATGGATACCAAAGTCGCCAAGAACTTTATACGACTCCATGGCCGCCCATATATGAAGGCCAATCAGCAACTTTCAGAAACGATCAGAACGTACGCCATGCGTGAAACGGGATAGCGTACTGCTCCCAACGTATGGCACAAAAGATCATCCCCCTCCGTCCATGATTCCGGTAATTCATAGGTTTTCACAGCCAGGCCGACGAGCGAAACTGTAAGAAACGGATAAGTGAACATGAAAGACGCGAATGAGAAAAATAAATACTATAAGTCATGCACAAGCCCATGTTACACAACGACTTCCAATTCGTGAACGCCTCCTGCACCGCGCTGTCGCCATTGTCGTTGAGAGGAAAGGGGTAGTTCTTCAGGAAATGGCGAACGAGAAACTTGGACTGGCTTTGCGCCTGCAGAAGAAGACCCAGACCAAAGCTGTGGAAGATACACCAAGCAGATGCATGAGCGAAATGCAACGCCAGAGTCGTGCGATGCGACATGATTGGGAGACACGAAGCGACCAATATGTAGAATATCAGCAGCACCAACATTGCATCAGAAGACCTGATGCATGGAGAATTCGGTTGAGCGAATTCTTCGGAGAAACCTCCAGTAAGTATCATACCGTAATAGATCAACGTTGTGAAGCCCAACCACGTCACGCCTAAAGTACTTGTGATAGAGATCATGTTCTGATACTGGCTGTTGTTTCACAGCAGCTCTCTTGAGCGACTCGTTGCTCATGTGTGGCGTATGGAGGCCCTTGTTCGGTTTCCGAGTTGGTACCGGCGCTTCCACTTCAGTCTCAATGTCGGTTTCAGAAGCAGTCTCTCCTTCGGTTGCAGGTGGTGTACAAGGTACGTTCGCGGGGTCTTGGTGTGACATCGCTGGTGGCCCAGCGCTCTGCTTGCGAGAACGGGTCGGTGATAGAGGCTTACGTACAGCAATCGGTTGACGTTTCCCGTACATTCGCTCAATGTCTAAGGCAACGTTAATGATCGCCGTCCAGCAAAGTGTAGCAAGACGCACGCGGATTCTCGAAGAAGACCAGGAAGGCGAATTGAGAGGCGTGGGCGACCAGACTGGCAAATAGTACAGGGTAGCTGCCAACGATCAACGACAGACCGTAGTAACCCGCATAGCCTGCAACGCACCCAACGGTCGAGCATCGCATATAGGAATGGATACGATGACCTACCGACAGAGTACATCGGATGTGGTGCGAGTTCAAACACGCCATCAAAGACCAAGTTACCACGCTGGAAGAAGACATCACCCCAGTACCAGCCATAGTCCTTCACGACGCCGTGTGCTTCCGTTTTGACCCACAGATTGAACGCGATCAGTGCGATACCGCCAACCCAGCTGATAAAGTGTCAGTTGTCAAAGACAATCGTTCCATGACAAGCAATTACCGCATGACATGTACAGTAAACGAAAGTCCGACAGGAACACGGAACCAAGAAAAGGCGAACATGCAATACGCCAGGAAATCACTGTCACGACCTTGCGCATCAGTAGGACCACACAACCAACGCGATGCGACGCACTTCAACAGAATCACGTCCACCAGTTGTCTGAACAATAACCACGTGTTGTATTCCAACGGAAGCTCCTGGAGAGAAGCGAAGAGATTAGCATGCGATGCAGCTCATCCCGAGACACTCACATCAAACGAATAATCTTTGCCCATCTTACCAGCCAGCTGCGCGCGAATCCAGTTCCTCATAGCAGGTTCACGATCTTGATCAAGCCATCCCAGTCGCTGGATCTCGCGGACGATCCATCCCTTCTTGCTCTGCCTCGTAAGAAGCCATCCCAAGCCAGCATCGTACGCGGCTCGCCAAAACGCAAAATAGACCAAAAAGAATATTTTGGACACCGACCGGGGTAAGAGGTAGAACAAGACAAGCTGGAACCCCAGGAGAGACAGATTGAGAATGTCGAGGTGACTTTTCGGGTAGGCGGGGTGAAACAGCGTGGTAAGGACATCGTGGGTAGTCGGCACACGAAAGACTATTGGAGGACATATTTATAGCGCTCGTAGAAGTAACAGCATCAGGGCAACATACCTTCACCACCAGGTGTTTTTCCCCACACAACCTCCTCTTGTGCCGGCTTCAGACCGGGTTTCTCGTCTCGGCCATCAACGACATGGACTTGATTGATATGATCGCACGTCCTTGCTGAATTTGAGAGTCTCCTCTGGCGCAATCCCTGTGGACTGCTCAAGGCCATCGCTGCAAGTAACGCGTCGACAGACAAATTCGGTCCCTCTATATATTAAAAAAAAAGTCTCGAATTTACGTAAAAACTGAAAACATACACTTCGTCTTCAACATCGACTGCTCTTTCTTTCTGCCTCTGAAACGATGACCATTCTCTTTCAAGTCGGACACGGACACCCTTTTTATTCACTCTTCGTTCGACTCACCCATCGAGCGTCGGGTTGCTAATATTAGGGAAGAACAATCTTTACGAACGAGGCACTTTTTTCGGATGCCTGCCGTGCTCGCTGTGCAGGTCGTCCCTACGAGGTGTCTCACACTGTCAACGTGCGCTACTCTCTGAATTTTTCATACAGATAGTATAATTCTAGATGATACATCAATATGCGCATTATACGGGCAACTGTGACGAATATGTGTATCTACGAGACTAAAGAATTTGTGTAGATTTCAAACGAGCTCGCAGCATTATCAGTCATGTCTTCAACAGTTCAAAAGGTTTACATGACGCCCATGATCAGTTGTCGAGGGTATCCTTGAAACCCTTCTCGCTCTCAACCTCGCCTGGGATTTCCTCAAGCTGTGGAAAGTCATGAGCCGCATTGACACTACAGCAGAACCACCAACCTTGTCAAAGTCATCCAGGCACTGCTCGATCTGTTGCATCGCCGTCTCCAGCTCCTCGTCCGTAATCACGAGTGGAGGCGCAAAACGGATGCTACAACACCGTGAGCCACCATGACACACGTAACACAGATACCCACATATTGACATGCGTTGGCTTCGCGAGCACGCCGCGACTCTTCAGTAGCAAACAGAATTGCCACGCCGTATGACCCTTCATGCTCGCCGACTCGTCGATCACGACCGCGTTCAATAATCCCTTTCCGCGAACCTCTTTGATCAAGGGTGACTTCGCCTTGAGCGCATTCATACGGTTGCGGAAGACCTGCCCGAGGCGCTCAGCGTTCGCAGCCATTCTTTCTTCTTGAATCACGTTCAACGCTGTCATGGCAATAGCACACCCCAGAGGGTTCCTAACAAAGCTGGCTTAAAACAGCATCTTTCTCGAGGTGAACCCACTTGCCCCCCGTATGTACTCCCATGCTGACCGGGTCCGATGCAGTCCATGATGGCACGGTCGGCAAGAACTGCAGATACGGGATAGACTAGCAAGCCGGAACGCGTGTCAATGATTTATGACCATCAATGAAACAAGCTAGACGAACCTCCGCCAGAAAGTGCTTTGCCCAACAAGACGATATCAGGTCGGATACCGTCATGCTCGAAACAGAGCATCTTCCCAGTTCGCGCTAGTCCCTGTGGCCGGTCAGCACCCGACAACGTTAGAGGGCAGGGGACCGACCGTTTGGATTTCGTCGCATATGAGGAGAACATTCCTCTCCGTGCACAGCCTGCGAACTTCCCGGAGATACCCTTCTGGCGGAACAACCACGCTGGGTCCGCATGAGACGAGACAGCACATACATCTTGAAGCATATACGTACCCAGCTTCCCCTTGAATGGGTTCCAACAAGAACGCGGCGACGTTCTTCCCAAAGTGATCGAGCGCGCGCTTGAAATCCTCGATGTGGCCGTAGCGAATCATCTGAAGGGTTCCATCCTGATCTTTGTACGCAGGACCAACGCCGGCGAGATATGGACCAAAACCATCACGACTCTCGGGGTCGGTGCTCATGCTATGTGCAAAAGGGTCCGAGGAGAGATCAATATCTTGGTCACGGAGATCTGCGATCGCCTACCTGATCACACCTATCGTTCTTCCGTGGAAGTTCCCGGTAGGGCAGAGAATGACGGCCTTGCCCGGGTCCACCTCTTTGGTCGCCGTCTCGTACGCCCACTTCCTAGCCAGCTTTAGGGCAGTCTCTACTGCCTCGGCACCGGTGTTCATGGGAAGAACTCGGTCATAGCCAAACGTCTCTGTCATCTGCTTTGCAAATCGTGGAAAGACGGAATTGTAGAATGCACGAGAAGACAGTGTGAGTTTCTGAGCTTGCTCTACAAGAGTAGCGACTATCTTTGGGTGGCAGTGACCCTTTGAAACGTGTGTCCGCATCAGCCAAGCCATCACACACCCAAGCCAACACAGACCTGGTTCACCGCGCTAAGGCGAACCTCATGTGAGTGAAGAGCGACACCAAAAAAGAAGAATCCTACGAATAAGCAGAGAGCATGTCTATGAATTCGTTGCCTTCGGGATCCCACACTCTAATCAGGTCGATCAGTCATTTCGATGAAAGCGGGACCATTGGCAAAAACGACTCACTTGACACCCTTTGCGGAGTCGAAGACAATTGGTAGCGGATGGTAACTAGCGAAGACGAGGGAATAACATGATTCGTCAGTAAAACAGTACTGGGGGTTCCGGTACCCCACGACCGACGATGATTGGACGATGACCCCCGCGTGCGAGGCACAGTCGAGGGGACCAGATATTTGGATCATAGTTGACTTACTTGTGTGCGCTGTAGTCATATTCCATCTGAATGAGACTGGCTGAAGATACCTTCTCGGCACCACCAGATTGGGTCTGCTTCTGGGGATGTGTAGCGTTCGAATGGCCATTGGATGCAGTGTTACTGCCGAGTGTCGCTGCGGGGGACATGTTGATGAGATGGTGGACGTCGTGGTTCAAGTTGAGGAGGCTCACTGGCGCCAAGATCCGACCGTGTCACGAGGCCTTCACAATCCCACAGGCCCGAGGGAACGAGCAGCCCGAATGGCATGTATACAATACAGACGGAATAATCGTGAAAATGTCATTGTAGATCGGATGGCCACTCCTTTCGTCTTTGCCATCTCCCAGCACTGTCAAAACGCGGATTGGTGGGATAGTGCAAGCCATCATCCAAGTGACGGCTGATGGGTACTACAAAGGTGTCAGGAAATGAACAGGTCAGGCTGGAGAGACGCACAGATCCACCACCACATGTTCTTCCCCATCACCGCTACCCAGTTCGCTCTGCGACTACCCAGCCACCACAGATTACCCTCGATGCCGATTCTTCCCCACTCGTCGTCCCATTCCCTCTGTGTCCGTCGCTTCGCACTGTCAATCCAGTGAGGGGCCATGTCGGGCAGACCAAGAGTGGAAGACGCACCCTATTTGATACCACTTGTGCGCTCGCGACAACAACACTTGCTCACGGTCTCGCATCGACCTGAAGCTGAGAGACTCGACCGTCGTTTGGTTCAACAGAATGAGATGAAGCTGAGATACAAGTATAAGACTACAAAATAACCCAAAGAGGCCGGCACTGGCAGGTGTGTCAGTCACAGCAGCGATGCAAGATCGATGGCGACACACAGGGCGATGACAACGATTTGCTGGGGATCAAATCCGGAGGCCGTAGTAGTGCGCGGCTTTAGATTGAGACCGAGAAGGGTTGAAAACGTCCAAAAACAGAACACGGTCGTCCATTGAAGGAAATTGACAAAGAACTTCCCGGACAAGTTATCATTGACAACATCAGAACATGTAGGAGACGGACCCACCTTTTGATTAAATGCACCGACACATTGCCCGATCCCTAGGAAAGTCTATCAGTTTACAACACGCTCAAGACCATAGACTCACATGGACAGTGATGATCGTACTTTAGGATGCACTTGACACCAGATCAGAGCGCCGAACGTGGTGGACGAAAAAAGGGACTCACTGTACCACATGCCCTGCAATGATGTGCCCGGGAAGGTTTGACGATTTGGCACTTACTGCAATACCGATATTCCGGCAAAAGGACAGGGGTCGTTGTCGGACGTCGTGAGAACGCTGGCAGGGGGGGAAGGAAGGGTCCCGACGGGTTGGAATTCACATGGGTGGGGAGCGTCGCAGTATCCGTGGCATGCGGAGACTCGGGGGCCTCGATCCCATCCGCAGTACGTGCCTCATCGAAACCACGCGTCGATGCTTGTGAGTGCGAACGCTGCTCTTGCTTGACGATCGAGGAAGGAAGTTGCGGTGTGACCGTCCTGCTCTTCCCAGAACCCAGTGATGATTGTGGATGGTTATACTTTCTTGGCTGCTCTCGCGTAGGGGGTCGATAAACATTGGGAGCGGGAGACGTAAGCTCATAAGAGGTTCCGCGGAGGGTTGAGTTGAGCGTCGATGATCTATCATTGGGATCGTGCCCCGGTCGAGTGGTCGCCTGGGTATGCTGAGAGCCAGTAGACGTACGGAAATGAGCGAGAACAGTGTTTGGTTGGAGCGCTTACCTGCCGTGCATGGCCGGGTGATGTGGCGACCACCTGAAAGCGTTGTGGACACATGGAATGCCACCGGATGCTGGAGGACTCACCATAACATAACACCAAGACATCATGAATAACAAGAGACTGAACACAACCAAGAAGGCGACTGGACACGACGGAGCCTCACGTCAGCGTCATATGAAGAGAGTGAAGGACAGACCTCCGGTTGCCTGATTGCCCAGGGCATCCCCGCTCCTGACAATCATATCCCTGCAGAACCTTCCAGCGTACACATACGTCGAGTAGCCGACGATGAGCGTCGTAAGGCCGACGGTGAATTTGCGGACTATCCATGGCTGCGGCTTACTAGCCTGCGCACGACGGACCCGTACTTCTTCTACAACACCACAGCAAGTGTTATCGGTCCGAGACATGTCCTGCAAACCGGGTCCTTTGAGAGAATGTCGCTGCACAGGCAACTGGGCCGAGTTAAAGCGTTCGAGTTGGTGTCGTGCGGCATCTGGGTGTGCGATTACATAATTTTGCTTCCGAGTCCTGGTCACTGCTCGCGTCGACGTGCACTGTCAGTCAGGACGCTCAGCGCTCATTCATCGCGGAGTAAGACGGAGTTGAGGCGCGTTGACCATGACATTAGGCCATCTGCCACCCACGCACCATTACATACGACTTGCCATGGAGCCTCGTTGCACCGACGTCTTGCGCATACGAAAATCCCTCCAGGATGCGCTCATGGACATGTTTGGACTCCACGTTGCGAGCACCTTCATCGACGTGTTGTCGATTGACGAGCTGGGATCGGAGACGGTCGTGCGCGTCAACCCAGAGTACGTTCGAGTCCGCCTTTAGGCGTGCACGCGCTGAACTTGGTCAGAGATGCGCCGAAAGTGATGGCTGCTGTTGTGGGTGCATCTCGTGCTTCCATCAAGTGTTCCGTGGTGAAGGTGTCCTCATTTCTTCCATCGCTCGTGTCCGACGGTACATGATTGAATCGACGTGACATGTCGTCGTCATGGTGCCTACGGTGTAAAAATACGACAAGGGTGGGGTACGATGTAGACAGTTCACCCAATCGCATTCCTCCTCTTTGCCCACTCGACGAACTGGTCTATGATGGTGGGCCATGCGGCTACAGTGAATCACCGTCAGTGGCATGTTGGGTAGTAGAGCGAATGCGTCACCCTGGTCGTCATGTTTGTCAAAGTCCCCGTCAAATGAACGGATAAAGTCCGGGAGCTGTACTCGTCTCGTCAGGAGAAGGGTGAGGGTGTGTTTGGACGTACCATCTGCCAGGTGTCCTTGCTCACGCCCACGTCGTCTCTCACTTTCATATACGCCAACCACAGCGTTGTGTGTTCTCTCGTCCACCCGCAACCCGGCTCTATGTCCACGTCGTCGTCGTCGTCGTCGTCAGCGGGTGCATGCCTCAACACATCCTTGCCCACGCCAAAGTGCAGGAGCGATGTCCAGTACTCGAGGGCGGCATCCTTGGCTGGGCACAGTCGCACGACGCGTCAGGGTCGACCGCAGGGACCAGAAATTGAACTTGCCAAGGCTGCGTTGACCCTCTGACCGTGCAAAGGTAAACGTGTAGTTGTATACCGTACGAAAGTACGATGGTTCGGAGCCAAGCTTGGCTTCTAGACGCGCCAGTGCGGTCTTCATCCCGTCTAGGGTGTCGGCGCTGTTCGCCATGTACGTCAACGGTCCGGAAAGCGCGATGGAGCGGAGGCTGACCCGATGCTCTTCCAGCCGTCCACCCATCCTTTCCTGGTCCACTCTCCCAAGCTGGGGGACTGAAGCTCGTACGCGAGCAGCAAGAGTTTTGGTGTGTCATCCTCTCCCTCCACGTCGTCCGCGTCTTGTTTGAAACCCAGTTCGGTGAAAAACTGGACGGTGCCGTGAGTGGAGATGACGTCGCCGTCCGGATCTATCACCATTGTTCAACCAGGTTGCCTGGCTGGGGTGATCGATTTACCTTTGTATTTCTCGAAGAGGGCGGTTATTTTGCTTGTCGAGGCACCCGAATCGGTTCGGCGGTTCGCGGTGTCTTGGAAGAAGGCATCGATGGCGGCATCCAGCCGCTTGTGTTTGTCGAGGTAGCGCCTGGCTTCCTTGAGCCTAGGAAGAGCGATCGATGGGTGATCGCGTGCGATGGGTGATGGGATGCTCACGATGCGCCAGTGATGCTGCAAAAGTCGGTGCATCCGTCCTTGGTCGATCGTGACTGAAGAGGGTCAATAGGGCGTGTGGGGCTGTGAGGTGACGACTGACCATGGGTTTAGAGCGGGTTCGGCGTGTCGGCGTCGTCGTTTCAGCTGTCGAGGACGGGGTGCACGATAAGCGGAGGGTCCCGGGCCGCTGAGATGGAAACCCCAGGTCACGTGTTCCCTACCGCGTCTCAGGTGCCCGGACGTCGCAGCTCGAGTAGGAGGGGCTCTCCACCTCAAGTTCCGCTCGCGTCAAGGCAGTCCGTGATCATCCCAACGCGATCATGACGGCCTTCCATTTTCATTTCGCAGCACAGGCCAGCCAGACTTGGTTCGCAGCCGATGTCATTTCAGCTCACTTCATTGATGACCGGCCCACTTGGGTGCTGGAATCGTTGGCGTCATATGGGCGGTGTGCTCGTTTTCGGTTGTCGCATGGGACTGCCTCACGCTGCAAGCGGCGCAGTGGCATTGGTGACGCGTGGTGGATGCGTGGCTTCTCTCGGGTTCACATTGCGCGGGTGAGTTCCCCGTCGTTGGTGAACTATCTGGGTCTCTGAACACGCGGTCAAATACGTGTCCTATCACGCTGGCCTGTAGCGACGAAATGAAAAGATGCCTTGTTTTGATCGCCAAGCGTTCTTGCCGGCACTCTGACCGGTGTGTCTTCCATTCTCTGCCTGCCCTTTTGGGATGCATGATGATGCCATCTGGTGTGATCAAACAGCATGCGCAGACGGGTGCAACCATTCATGAACGGGCGATTGCGCCATGATCTGGGGCACCTCCGGCTTAGGCCCGTTCGAATGGTGTTCTGTCAGTCCATTCTGCTCGTCTTGAATGACAGTTCCACGTCATTCCCCTTGACACTTTCTTATCGTGTGTATACCATGCGATCGTCAGCGGAGGCTGGTTGATATGGACGTGGCGACCCCCAGGCTGAGATGACACCGGATCCGATCGTCCGTGTTGAACGGGACAAGGCAGGTTTCTTTTGTTGCGCCGTCCAAATGGGCATTCGGTGCGTACGTCACGGGCAGGTGAGATGCGGTGAGCACAGCTGGACCCAACTTGGCGGGCTGGCGTGCGCTGCTCCGCCCGATGCCGGGTTGGGGTGGGGGGTGATAACGTTGGACAGGCATTCGAAAAGCAGCCACTTCCGTCATCGGATTCTGTCATTCAATTGTCAGACAGGACCGAAACGAAGAGGATCGCTATCTGTGATCCGTGTCCCGTTCGGGTGGTACGGGAGCGCTTGGGTTCTGTGCGGATGAAGTACGCGCTGTTTCGGCAGCCGCTTACGAGGCCCCGAGGTACGAGCGACGGTCGCTAGACCTGAAACGATGACTGCCGGACGTGGTTTCCCGAGTGTGGATGCATGTGCTCACCCATGCCAACGAGTGCGAGGCATATGTCACGTGCGATCAGGCACGGGTCCCTAAAGGAGATGTGTTTGGGAGGGAAATCGGACATGTCATTCCACGCCAGGCGAGGGCATCACCGCGGTTGCGGGAGTAGAATACAAGGTATCATGAAGCAGAGATATAATGATGACGGTGGGGGGATATAACACAATATGAATGCGATGCGTGAGTATACATGTATCCGACCTCAGGTTCGGACGATCACACGGCGGGTGTGTTTGCCTGCACGCCGGCGGTCCGCGTAGGGTGTGGGTCGACGCCAAGCCTCGTCCGTGTCATCTCGGTACTCCTCCGGGGCCTGGAACTCTACTTTGGCCACGGGATGTGGATCGTGAGGTGGTGTACGTAACGTGATCCCGGTTTGATGTGATGTCGGTGTGTGGTGATTGAGTGGGAGTTGGGGTGGCTGTCCATGGGGAGAGGGAGGGAAGAGGGCGGGTGATTGCGTGGGAGCGGGAATCGCACGAAGCTGGCGGGGTAGTTTTGGGGGATAGGCGGGGGACGCAGGGTCGACGGGGGACGCGTGCTGTGGATGGAGCTGCGGCCAGGTTCGATTCTGAGCACTGCTTTTCGACACGTCGTCGGAGGGGGAGGGAGGGACGTCGATTTCGACGCGGACGCGGACGATCTCCTTGCCTGCCTGGGCGAAGAAGGCGCGCTCCTGACGTTTGAAGAAGCCACTCGTCGGGCCGGGTCTCATCTCGGGGAAGTTGGCGGGGGGTGCGGGTGGGAAGAGGGCCATGAGTTCGTGGCCGGTGGGTGGCGCGGGATACTTGCGCGGGGTCGGGTTCGTGTCCTGTGTCAGATTGACGTCTGTGTGGGATGAGTGGGTGTGTGGGTGCAGACGGGAACGGTTACCTCGGAGGGAGGAGGGGGAGAGGGGACGACGTGGAGAGCGGTCTGCGGGTGTGGAGAGGGAGGAGGAGGAGGGGGAGGGGGAGTCGACGGGGCGGAGGTGGAAGGACATGGGCGATGGCAGGCTACCCGCTGGGATTATAAGGGATCGACGGTGACGAAAGGCTGCGCATGCCACGAGGAGATCCCAGACGGATCTGAATCTGCCTGGGACAGCTCCTGTCCACGTCGACGTCGCCATGGGTCCGCCTGGGACTGATCGCTTCCGTCATCGTCCGCGTTCCCTCCCGCGTCCAATCTGGCAGGGTGATTATCGTAGATCACACTCGTTCCAAGGTGAGGCCTCAGTCGACGTCGCCTGATCATCACCGTCGTGACGTATCCTGATGGGAAGCGTCGCTGTGCGCTTGCCCAACGACGCTCTCACACTCGCTTCACCTCAAAGAGCGCACCCCGCGGCGTGTCCCCTCCGGCCCTTGGCGTGTCCGATCACGTCCTCGCGCACAACTGGCGCCACAGGCATGATGCACCTATGGGAATCCATCACACCGACGACGACCATGAAGCGTCGCCACCCACGCGAACAGGACAGCGCACAGTGGGAGGTTCCCCCCGACATCAGGCAGGCTTGGCAGCGTGATCCCACAGAGAAGCCGTCCGTGTCTCTTTCTGTGTCTGTGCGGACGGTTGACCCTCGTTCGGATGGGATCAGCGTCCCTTATGAAACATCGTACCTTCCATTTCTCTTTCCTGCCCTTCACGACACACCCGCTGCGGACCCATCGTTATCTCCTTCAAACACATTGCGCCCACGAGGTCGGCGAGTGTTTGACAAACGAGGCCAAGACATATCCCCCGAGGTGCGTCCTTGACGGGTCGCACTGCCAAACGACATCATCCTTCCTTGCAGCCTACCCGTCCAAACACGGATACTCTTCACATCACGCAAGCCAGCGCACCGACAAGGCCACAGTCGATATCGCTCACAACGAGGTCAATCACCCGAGATGCTAGCAAACATGCCAAAAACGTCGTCTTCGACATGTCTGGTGTTGGCACCGACTTGCGCCAATCCTCCTCCTCCTCCTTCTTACGGCCATCGGGTGTAGATGGCGCGTCCCATTCTACCGAGGCGAGCACACGTCCCACGGACACGAACCCAAAGACGAAACGGTCTCGCACATCAGGGGAAGTCGACAAAGCACAGAAGAAGACGCGGCTGACACGAATCAAGTAATGAAGCGGAACCCCGCAGGTACGTTTCTCGGTTGCCAAGGCGTAACATCCATCCTTAGCACATCGATCTTCCAGGTGACGGACACCATTCGGCGTCGAGGATCGACCGTGATGACTCATTCCCTTGCACCTCCTATTTATTTTCCCTCGTTGGTTCCATTTCAGCACGCTTTGTTCCGTTGCGCACTTGCGGCATTGTGGTGTCATTAGTTGATACGATTAAGGCGTTTATGAAACCTTATCGACGGGTCGTTGATGGCGTTGATCCCGGCGTGCCACATCTTTCATCCCACCGTCGGATGTGAAAAAGAAGGTTGGTACCTTTGATAGCCCTGCGCGCACTTTTTCCCAATAGAAGTTCTATTCGTGTCGAATCAACACTTTTTCTTGCATGGACTGGTGCGGCCGCACTGCGGACACGCAGCACACCCCGCGCATCCTTATCCGTTTGGGCATACGGTCAGGTGAGCATGCACCCTGCTTCCTCGCATACGTCATGTCCCAAGAGGAGCTCGTCTATCACTGCACGGATGACCCTCCTGCCAAGCATCCGCGACACCTCAGCGCCAACGACGTACCCGGCGCGGGTGGGTAGATCTTCTGTCAGCGCTTGGCACGCTTCAGATTGCGCGTTCGATACCTTGCGTGCTACAACAGCCATCGACCCCGTCGGACAATGATATCATCCCGCATCAATACATCAGCCGCGTACACCCCCGACGCCTTCTTCTTTGCGAGAAGCATCGTCGCGAGCCCCTCTGTCCGAGGTGCTCTCCGATCTCGGTCACACTGCGGCGGGTGGGTCACGAACCACCCGTTCATTTCTCTATCGGCAACAAGGCAGGGGGTCGCTACCTCAGTCGAACCGCTCGGTCATGTTCCGGCCAACAAGGACCCGCGGGGTTGGAAGAAACGAGTGGGCGCAAATGGGTCCACTTTGGATGTCGTCTTCCTGCCCACACGTGACATGTCCAATCCTGTCTTGCTATAGATCCGAACGGACGCACACATGTGATGAGCACGAACCACATCTACGCGTCAACGCTTCTATTCGAATTGACCCTGCCAGGGCAGTCGGATACATGGACAGGGTCCTGTCGGACGGGGAGAGGAAAGGGGGTCCATCCTGCAGCATCCCAGGTGAGGTGGGTGACAGCAACTAACGTACTACCCATCGTTGGTATGCCAAGAAAGACACAATCAGTATACCTTCTCTTGGACTGTCGAACATCCACCCCTGAGATAAGGATCCAGATAGCGTGATCCCGCGCTCACATGCCGGTCGACTCAATCATATCATCAGACATGTCATATAATTCAATTGCCGGGTATTTCCCATCGAGAATGCCATGAAACAACGTGAATGGCATAAATAGCGCGTTAGTAAAACTGCGAGGTCATAAAGATAATCCGCGTTCCCATCGTCCGTCTTCGTGAACCAAACACGTCTTGGGAAGATCAGAGGACGGAAGGGGCTAGTGCATGGCGAGCCTGCAGGCGCACTCAGGCGTCGCTTTTCGTCATCGCCACCGTGTGTCCCCTGATTCATGTACCCACCCGTCGCGGTGACGTCGGTAGAGTGAGATGCGAACGGGGGAGAATCGCCCTCATCGATCCTCCTCATCCGTCCTTGCTAGACTGCTGCCACTCGCGGTGTAGTAATGGCGGTCATGTGGCGAGCTAGCCGCACTCCTGTTGACATCCAGACCGGGAAAGAGCTCTCCACGCTCGCTCACCTCCATACCCGTGCCTCCACTCGAGAAGGAGAGATACGCCGTACTGAACGATCCGTTCAACGACACCCCCAGAGACGCGCGTGACGACCCGAGGTCCGCGAACCGCACCGAGGAGAACTGGGATGCGGGCGCTCCGGAGCGCAGGGAATGGAGTGCCACAGAACCCGTCGTCGTCGAGAGCGTGCCCGCAGCCTCCTTCGATCCAAGGGACTCGATGGTCGCCATGCGGCGCACGAAGCCACGCATCATAGCAACATACTCCTCTTCCTCGCCGCTATTCCCTTCCTTCCGGCGTGGCGGTGACTGTGATTCGGAGGATACGTCTTGTAACGCCGGTCCACCTGGAATGGCCTGCCAATATCCTTGCGAGAGCCCGCGCTCGTCGACGTCCTCGCATAACGGCGATGTTTCGGCATATCCTTCAGGTCTCTGAGGATTGTACATGTCCAGATAAGGATAAGTAGGTCCGGAGGCACCATAGCCATAGGAATACACGAGGTCCTTGACCTTTTCCTCGATGGATTCGCCGTCGTCGTGGGTGGGTAGGAAGGACTGCGGACCACCACTACCCTGCGATGCATGGCGAACATGCACATTCTCCCGCGCCAAGGTCATTTTCCCAACATCAAGGCGAACACCACCGCCACGATGACCAGGCTGGCAAGACGCACACGATCGGATCTCGGGTGGAACGCGGGCAATCGTAGGACTGTGTAAAGAGCTATCAACCAGCATCGTGTCCGGCGTCACTTGAGCGACAGAAATACGTCTCATCCGTCGGAGTACGCGAGGTACCCATGAGGCTGCTGTGGCAGCACTAGTCATTTGCATCTGGAACGGTGTTTCAAACTCGGCTTGTGAACCGTGGCTGGTTGGGTGGATTGCAGTTGACCTAGGTGGTGAAAGCCTCGGAAGTGAAACGTCCCTGAGAGGAGGGGTGGAGTGAGAACGCGAATGAGCTGTACAAGAAGTCGAGGGTGTAAAGGAGCTGATCGAGTTGTACTTGGGTAGCGTGACGTTAGATTGATTGAGGATGTGGTTAGAATCGTTCGATCGCATGAACCTGGACACGTTTGATTTTGAAAAACGGAGTGGGGACGAAGGCGAAACAGGTGAAATGTCCTCGGGGTCATCAGACGGCAAGTATGGAGAATACTTGCGACTGTCTTGCTCAGAGAATGGATGTCGTATCTCGTGATATGAACGTAGCGTATAGGCAAACGAAAGCTGAGAGGCGAGAACGATCAGCATACCGCATCAGCCACTCGTCAACCAGACTCACAGCCATTGTCAACGTCACAAGGAGTCGCACTATTGCCCCAGTGATCCACGCGGTAAATGATACTGTTCGACATGGCGAGGTTACTGTATACCTAGCTGACGTATACCAAGAAATATCAACGTCCCAGCTGCAGAGTTGGGAGGGATGCCACAACAAGACAAGAACAAAATTCGATACAGCACCAGCAGATAGCAAGAGCAAATAGCATGCTCGGAGGAATGATCTCGGGTACTGCTCGGTGCGAATACGACTGCTGGGGGGGAACAGTGGTATTAAAATGGATACGAACACGAAGGCGACCGCGAGCGCAGACACAGTGCCAAGGACGAGCGCACAAACGTGTCTGGTGTCATCCGAATCATCGGTAAACGCAAGACAATAGCGAACAGTGGTGTACGTTCCCCAAGCACCTAAGGACGCGGCACGTAAGCTGTAGTGCCCTAAAAGGATGACGGTGGACCGGTGTACCAAAGAGAAGCTCAAATGTGACGTTAATCGCGTGTAGACGGCGAAGTTTCATTTTGGTTTGATGATCTCTTAGGCTCTTGCGTTCGGTAGCGGTGATAGGATCACCCAAGAGGTTGAGACCAAGATCCCAACCCGACATTGGTCCATCAGGGTGTGTTGGTTGTCGTTGAATGAGGTCCTGGAAGGCCGCGGATGAAGACAGACAGCTCGTCGCATTCCCATCTCTCTCAGGCGCAAGATGAAGAAAGGACGTAGCAGGACGGAAGTGAGGATCAACGCCTATTCCGTCGGCGAAAATAGCGTGGTGTAGGTCGAGGGCGGCCATTGTTCGAAAGCGAGTGCGGTGACAAGGCAAGCCTGGAGTAGGGCAGTGAAAATTGGTAAGTCGACAAGTGGATGGACACCAAGAGAGACGGTCACTTTTCCCCGTTCATAAACACCGCGAGGTTTGTTTCTACCTTTTGATTGCGCGTTGTCTTTCCCTATATCATTGTACAGGTGTGAATATGAAAGACATCTCTCGGTCAGTGTTCGACGGCACAACCCATACAAGATCTTGAACTGACCTAGGACCGGGGAAGGGATTGATAGCGAAGACAGCTGCGCGATGTCCGACATGACTTTGTCAACCCTTTTTGTCTTTAGTGTCAAAACCTTCTCGGTTTAGCGGTTCCATGACTTCGCCAGACGGGGCCAATCACAAGGTGAGGATGAGAGTTCACATCACATAATTGGAGTGAGAAGAATCAACTCGATGTCGAGAGTCTATCGAATTAGGT
>JBBPKT010000334.1:0-22810 GCA_038089395.1 Pulveroboletus frians | reverse complement strand
GGAACTAATGAATTACATAGCTTGAATTATGTTTTTGGCCTTGCTAACAATGATTTTTTAAATAATAGCTCTCTTATTAGTAAAAGTAATTGGTTCCTATGATACCAGTGCTTCACTGAGTAGACATTCTAATGTACCAAGACTACTATGGACCTCCATAGGGTCATATTAGAAAGAAATTTTCCTAGAGAAAGGATCAGAGAAGATAAAAAATATAATATTTTCCCTAGAAGATAGAAATGAGTTTAATAGTAAAAATAAGCAAATAAATATAGAATAGTGGGTATTATGGTATTCCAGGATCCAACATATATAGTTCCAATATAAAGTCAAAAAACTGTCCAAATGAGTCATAATTTTAAAATAGCTGCCATTTCATCAGATCTTATCTAAATCCCTTGATTCTTGCATCACCAGATAGCCAAGGGTTAGTAATCTATTTTGTACACTTACGTAATAGGGTTAGGGTTAGTGGTTCTCATAGGATATTGCATTTAGTGCAAAATAGGCAAATATCCAGATAATTGTTTGAGTCACTATAGTTTACACATGTAATTCTTGAGACATGACATCATAGGGAGGTCATGTGACTAAAGGAGCATAGGATAAAAGGAGTGTAAGATAAAAGGAGTGTAGGTAAAAAAAATATGAGATAAAAGAAATATGTGTCAAGTCCAGATCCTCTAAACTTAAGTTTGATTGGAGATCCAAAGGTTAGTGTACAAAGTTCATAGGGGAAGGATGAACAGAGGTCAGAGTGACAAGGAGGTACTGGAAGGACTTGGTGCAGGATGTATGTGTTGTGCCCTTACCTAAGCTCAGTCCTCATATTTCATAGGAGGGAAGAAGAGAGGGAGAGTAAGAGTGAGGAGATCAGACAAGGGACTAGAGAAGACTAACTCAATATTCATACTAGAGTACAAAATGGAGTACAGGAGGTTTATATACTAAAGTCTGGTTCAGAGTTTGGACTAAGAAATAGAAAAGTGCATGGTAAGGTACATTGGGTAGGAATGAAGTATATGGTAAAGGAGAACATACATAGGGAGAATATATGGTGTGGAAAAGTGCCTAAGGAAGTAATTAATGGTTTAAGAATAAAGGGTCAAAGGTAAACAAGGGGAATACTAAATAAGGTAAGTACAGAAGACTGATAGAAATGTGAGAAGGTATGAAGTCCAGAGTGTGGAGATGCAGAGTTGGAATAAGGAGTTCAGAGAATGGGGTTTGGAATGGATATAACAGTGCCCCCTTGTTAAGGCCAAGCCCTCAAGGCTAGCTAAGTTTGGACCAAAGAAAGACCAGAGTGAAGGGTCACATGACAAGTGTGTGTCAGAGTTTGAAATAGGGAACAAGTCACATCTTGCTTAATGTGGTCCTGTCTTCTAACCATGACTTACTGCCACTTACCACAACAACAACTATGCCTGCCACCACCCCCCTTAATGGTCAAATTGCAGCTCTTGCAGCCCAACTGCAAGAAATGCAGCAGTATCGCAAGGAAGAGAAGATTATGGAGGAGTGTCACATAAAAGAGAGGAAGCTGAGTGGATTGCATATGAGAAGCATGAGTGCAAGGAGCAGGCAGAGAAGATTGAATATAAACATAAGGAGTATAGAAAGGTGGCAGAGGAATGTGCCAAGGTCATCTAGGAGGAATGCCTCAAGAAGGTGTGGAGAGATCAGGAGGAGGCCTAAGTCAAGGAGAAGGGGAAGGTGCAGGTGACAGGGTAAACCCAGGTGCATAATCCATAGTCAGACATCAGATAAGGGCTAATGGAACTTTGTCAGATGAGCCAATCAAGTTCCCTAGTGAGGAAGAGGGAAATGAAAATGGTCTGTTAATGTCAGCTTGGGCCCCAAAGCAGGGACACAAGGCCATGACCTCAGGCTGGAAGCCATATGCATGGTATGCACAACAAGGCAAAGAATGCAAGCTCCCATAACAGGGATTGAAAGGACAGTTGTGCTGTACATGCACACAGCCACCTCATCTGTAAATGATAAGAGGCCCTGGAGGAGAAGGAGGCAGATGAGGAGAATGAAGAAAACCACCTAGCACCTCACAAGAAGGCCTGGGTGGAGGTCATGATGCTGCCTCCTCCCTACTCTATCCCAGGTGCCCTCATGGTTCTTCTTATGAAGGCCAGAGGGTCCCTTGGTTCAATTGCAGGGAACTTGTTACTCCTGTGAGAGGACATGGGCAGGGTATGGGAGGAGCTGAGGGAGCTGCAGAGGAAGATGGCAGAGGTGCAGGTGAGGGAGCATGGGCATGAGAAGGTGGGTATGCAGACAAAGGTGGGATCAGAGATTGGGCCAGAGGTAGAGAGAGCAGAGATAAAGGTCCAGATGGAGGGAGTGGAGGGGACAGAGGAACCAGAGATAGAGATGGAAATGGAGGAGCCCCCAAAGAAACCAGAGGCTAAGTAGAATGGTTTTTCTTTTGTTTTTTGTTTTCTTGTAAATGAAATGAGGATAAAATCAGAACAAAGAGTGAGCAAGAATAAACAGAAAGAAAAAGGAAAGAGAAGAACAGAGTAAGTATTTAAGAAAGAATTGATCTGGACTTGTTAGGGTACCTCTGATGGAAGTCTGCAACTAAGTCCAATGTGTGACCTAACTCTATAACTAATAACCAGAAAGTCTTATTATCAGTTCCCTCATACCCAAGCCAACACACCAAGTACAGGAGTTGGCAATGATGCCTTCTCTGATTGATCTTGGAATCTAGGATTTCTGTGATCTCATACTCAGATTCTCTGTCAACCTTGATCAGAGGTGGCAGAGGTTGGACATGGTTCAGGATGGAATTCAGAGTGTAAGGTTCTAATTGTGAGATATGGAAAACTGGGTGTACAGATTTCATAAAGTCAGGTAAACATAAGATACAGGAGTGTGAACCAGGCTTAGCAATAATAGTGAAAGGTCCTAAATATCTTTTGGAGAGTTTCTTTGAGGGTCTAGTTGAATGGAGGTATTTCACTTTGAGATATACCTGATCTCTGATAGTGAAGTTTAGAGCTGGAGATCATCTTGTGTTTACTGGTCCTTAGTAGCATTTCTGTGCTTCTAGCATCTTTGACTAGAAGAATTCATGGAGTTGGTCCAAGTCTGTGACATACATAGGACTGGGCCACAGAGGAGATGAGATTGGTGTCAGAGTGGACAGTGAGATTCAGATGATAACCTTTATTAGCAAAGAAGGGTGATATGCCTGTGATGGCACTAGGTGCATTATTGTAGGAGAATTCTGCAAGTGAAAGGAGTTCCAACCAATTGTCTTGCTGGTAGTTGCAGTAGATCTGGAGGTATTACTCAAGGGTCTGGTTAGTATGTTCTGTCTGACCATCTTCTTCAGGGTGATAATCCAAAGTGAAATGTAAGCACATATCCAGGGCTTTGCCTAGTGACCAAGGAAGTGCAATACAAACTCAGAGCCCCTGTCAGAGGTGACATGGGAGAATACTTCATGCTTTGAGAAAATGTGTAGGAGAAACAACTTTGCTAGTTCAGTGGAAGTGATAGTGTCATGCATTGGAACAAAGATGACTTGCTTTGATAATCAATCTATAATGATGAGGATGGCAGTGAAGCTGGAGGAAAGTGGGAGCTGCTCAATGAAGTCCATGGATATGGAGTTCCATGGTTTCTCCAGGACCAGAAGCTGCTTCAGGAGACTGTATGGGCAATGTCAGGGAACCTTGGCTCAGAAGCATGTTGTATAGGAGGATATACATATAGTCCTTGATGAATGTCCAAATGCCTGGCCAGGTGTATTCACAACTGATCAGCTCTAATTTATGGTTCTGACCAAAGTGGTCTGCAGTGGGATGGTCATGGAAAGTCCAGAGAAGTTGGAGTCAGAGACTGGCAGCATTGGGGACATAGATGTGTTTGTCCCTTAGGAGGAAGCCTTCTGGGCTTATGAATCATCTCAGGTCATCTAATGACTCAGAGGAGAGGTGAGGTGATGTGACTGGGTCAGTGGAGAGGGAGGACAGGATGTTGAAGCAGACTTGTTTGGTATTGTTAGAGATGACAACTCCGATCTCCTCCGGGCCCTCCTATCCAACTCTGAGGTCCCTTAACAAAGTTCTGAACAAACTCCTACAACTCCTACATAGGAGTTACTGAAGTCTCATGGAAACGGTCGGAGATGGATAGGACAACTGGACTTGTGTCAAATGACATATCAGTATGCATTCCTTATGTCACCCCTTTTTCTTTATCTTCGCTTCACTCTCATTCCATAATTTTGTGCCCCTTCACTATTCCCTTACGGAGATCGCTTGTTTCGCTTCGGAGTTGATCGGACTTCGCGCTTGCATCTTCACCTACCTTATATATATATTCCCTTTCACTCCTGGGCTCTCCTCAGTCGTTCCTGCTACTCCTTGGGCAGCGGCTGAGGTGAGTACTAGTCTTTGCTTTACCTTATCACTGTTGCTAATTAGTGTAGTGGGCAATCACTGCCCTTTTACTTAGATTTTTTCACAGGTATCAAGTAGAATGGAGGCCCAAAGTAACAGAGTTTCTAGGAGTGTGGCTGACAAGGACATTGTGAGTTGCTCCAAAGTGAAGATGGGCCAGAAATGATCAGGGTTGACACAAGTGAAGTCCCTATCCCCCTCTTTGGGGTAGACATCCCAGCATCTAGTCAGTGTGTTGGGTTTAGCTCTGAGCTTACTAGGCCAATATCAGACTTCCATATTAAATTTGCAAAGGAACTCTGAATATTAGGCCTGGCAACATGTTAGGAGTTTCATGGAGGAGAAATACTCCAGATTCTTGTGATTTGTGACTATGTTAATGGGGTATGTGAAGCCCTCTAGGAAGTATCACCAGGAAGTGAATGCCTTGAAGATTGCCAGTAACTCTTTGTCATGGGTGTCATAATTCAACTCCACTCTGGTGAGGGTATAGGAGTAGAATGTGACAGAACAGAGTTCATTGTCAGAGGTGATGGAAAGGATACCAGTGATGGCATAGTCAGAGGTGTCAGTCTCAACCATAATTAGAGCATTGGGGTTCCAGTGCATAAACACTGGAGCTGTAGTGAATGCATCCTTTAGATGTTGGAAGGACTTATGACAATCTTCAGAGAAGTTCCACAGAGCACTTTTATGAGTGAGTCAGGTTAATGGAACCACAATATTGGAGTAGCTGTTGATGAAGTGACAGTAGAAATTGGTGAAGCC
This sequence comes from Pulveroboletus frians, assembly GCA_038089395.1. NCBI lineage: Eukaryota > Fungi > Basidiomycota > Agaricomycetes > Boletales > Boletaceae > Pulveroboletus > Pulveroboletus frians. The sequence goes on along the minus strand of JBBPKT010000334.1, from coordinate 17,612 downwards.
TAGGAAGGACTAGATGTCCTTGACTTTCCAGGGTTCCAGCCAATCTAGGATGGTCTGGATTTTGTCTTTGGCCATGGAGAGGCTGGAGGGTGAAAGGATGTATTTGAGATACTCAATGGTGTCACTGTGCAATTCACATTTCTCAGGTTTGCAATAAAGTCTGTTAGTGCAGAGAACTTCTTGGACATACTTCCAATGCAAGGCAGGGTTAGCAGAGTAGATGAGAATGTTATCAAGGTATACCACCATGCTGACATCTAGCATATCAGTGAAGATGCTATTGACAAAACACTGGAAAGCAATGGGGGCATTAGTGAGTCTGAATGATATTACTAACCACTCAAAGAAACTATAGCATATTTAGAATGAAGTTTTCTACTAATCTCTGTTAGTGACACAAACCAGGTGGTATGCATGCTGGAAATAGAGTAAAGGTGGCTGATAGGAGGTTTGGTGCCTTCCTCAAGTTTGATCTTTAGGTCAAAAGGCCTATGCAGAGGCAAGGTGTCAGCCTTGCCCTTATTGAAGACATCTGCAAACTCATGATATTCTGAAGGAACCTTTGAGAGATCTGGAGTTTCTTTGGGTGAGGCATCAATGTATGTAGCACTGCAACCACAAAGAGAATGGAAAGATAGTATGAAGGGCATCAATCCTTCAAGCTTGCAGGCCCAGTGAAAAGCAGCAGCATTGAAAAAGGAGACCAGAGATGACTGACATCCAGGAGCTGGGGGAGAATCTGAGGGTTCCAGCAAAGGTTTGCATAGAGGAGTTGAAGGAGTATTGGAGCTTGCATCCAATAGGATGGAGGATGATGTTAAGGTTGGCAAACCTGTGAAATCAGTTCAGAAAGAGATGCTATTCATAGCCCAATCAATCAACAGATTGCAACGGGCAAGTTAGCAATGTCTGAGAACTATATAATATGAGAGATCCAACAAGGTAATATAAATGTCTCAGAGGATGTTCCCAAAGTGAAGGACAATCAGATATCTATAGTGGAGGAAATAGAAGAAGTGGAGAAACCATTGAAAAGATAGAGGGAAAGCATAGAGACAGACTATGTAGGTAGCTTATACTTATCTACAAAAGTGGAATCTATAAAACAATGAGTAGAACCAGAGTCTACAAGTACTGGTACATTGGAGATAGAGAAATCAGAAACTGATACTATAGGACAAAGGGAATTCAGATCAGAAAGACTGGATGCATTGAGACAGAGTGTCCAAGGAACACAGTTGTTGGGCTCAATGTGACTTCCAACTTGTGCTGTAGGGGAGTTGCACTCTATTTTTTGCCTCTAAGGAAGCAGAGCCAGAGGCCAGAGCAGGAGTTGTCAAGGCTGCCCTGGCCTTTATAGCTCTAGAGATGCTCTTCAGACAATTCTTGGCAGAGTGTCCAGTGAGGCTGCAGAAGAGGCATAAGTTGAGCTTCAGATGGTGTTGTCACTTCTCAGAGAGGAGTTTGCCATCCTTACCCAACTTGGTGGAGATCAAGTCTGCTAAAGTGGACTTGATCCCACTCTTCTTGCTGGCAGAGGAGAAAAAGGAGCCTTTGGACTTGTTGTCCTTAGATGCAGAGATGCCAGAGTTCAACCTGGAGGCTTTGGTCATGCAGGCAATTTTGTCCTTGTATTCCTAATACTGGTGATTGGTCTGCTGGGCAAGAGCACAGAGTTCATAGAGATTATTGGGCTTGCCTTAATGAGTGAGCTTGTCCTTGATGTGATCTAGGAGGCTAGAGTAGAAGCTCTGTTGGAGTGTTCCTTAGCCCTATCCATAGGGATCAGAGATCCAGTGCTTCAAGTCTGAGGAGGTCCAGCTTGAAGTACTCGAGCATGGTCCCCTTGAGATAGGACTAAGTGAAGGTTACCTTGATCCAATCTATCAGGAACAACACAAACAACTCAAAGTGAGAAGTAAGTGAGACTGAAACCATGGGACAGACTAAGGTGCAGCAAAGGCACACACAGAGAGAATGAGCCCATAGTGATGAGAATTTCAAGAATGAGGACTACTACAGGACAAGTACTACTTATATATATGAATACTAACCCTAGTGCCTGAATAGCCCTAAGCAATGATTGAGATCTGGTTAAGATCCAAGCGAAGCTCTTGATCTGAGATTGCTAATGGATCAACAATCTGTGAATATAAATAAGTAAATATGATTGATCTATGATCTGAAATATAAGTAAGCCAATGAGTAAGCAGCTGATAAATAGAATGGAATGATGACATAAATATGCACTGATGTCATAGGTCATTTCAATAGGCTAGACCTTGACATAGTGGAATGGAATAATGCAAATGAGGGTAGCCTAGACCTGAATTAGTGAAAGTGAAGGGAAATGCTAATATAATTGGTGAATTAGGGGAAGGGAATAGAATAATCATGAGAATGTATTGTAAAGGATGTTAAGAAGTTCATGGTTCTGACACAATCCTTGCAGTACATCCAGAGATTGGCCTTAGAATGGTGTTTACACTGGACTATGAATGGACAGAGTTTCTTCAGGTCTGTCCCATTGAACAGGTTGGGTTCCTAGATCTTAGGCTTGGAGCCTTTGGTCTTCCATTATCAGGGTACTTGGCAAGTTATTCCCTTAATAGCATCAGCAAGTTGCATAAAGGGTTTGTAGGCAAGTGGGACTTGATTCTCTTCTTTTTCATTAGCATTATATCCATCATCAGGGTTATCACTACTGGCAGAGCCTTGTTCAGAGTCTGCATTGGAAGAGCTGGATGGGAAGTCATTTCCATCTGGTTTATCACTATTGCCCCTTGTCAGAACCACAAACTTCTTAATGTCCTTTACAATACATTCTCATGATTATTCTATTCCCTTCCCCTAATTCATCAATTACATTAGCATTTCCCTTCACTTTCACTAATTCGGGTCTAGGCTACTCTCATTTGCATCACTCCATTCCACTATGTCAAGGTCTAGCCTATTGAAACAACCTATTACATCATTACATATTTATATTGTCATTCCATTCTATTTATCAGCCGCTTACTCATTGGCTTACTTATATTTCACATCAGATCATAGACCAATCACATTTACTTATTTATCTCCGTAGATCATTGATCTGTTAGCAATCTCAGGTCAAGGGCCTCACTCAGATCTTAACCAGATCTTGATCATTGCTTAGGGCTATTCAGGCACTAGGGTTAGTATTCATGTATATAGTAGTACTCATCCTGTAGTAGTCCTTATTCTTGGAATTCTCATCACTATAGGCTCATTCTCTATGTGTGTGCCTTTGCCACACCTTAGTCTGTCCCCTGGTTTCAGTCTCACTTACTTCTCACTTTGAGTTGTTTGTGTTGTTCCTGATACCCCTTCTGCATGAGAGCATTGGGGTGCTAGATTAGACTTGGACAGATTCCTTATTGTCCCATTCCTGGAACCTATTCAGAGGGATCTTGGGGTGAAGGCTAAGTAGAAGTGGCATAAGTGGGGACAGAGGTAGTCTGTTACATGTCTTGGAGATGGAGGGTGCCATGACCATAGTGTGTGCAGAGAAATTATGAAAATCTCCTGGGATTCCATGAGAGCTGCTGAAGGCAGTTTGCAGGATCTGCTCACACTGAGTGGTTTAGCATGTGCACACAGCCATAAGGGTTTGTCAGAAAAAGTGAGCCTTGACAAGAGGAAGTACAAATATTGATAAATTTTCTGAGGTCCAGAACAATACAGCTGTCAAGTCCAGAGTTCAGCTGCTACCAGATGGGCTGTAATAACTATTTATTCACCTGTCAAGTCCAGAGTAATCTGAGCTAAAGTACATTAGAAAAAAAATAAGTTTAAGTAAAAAGAGCTCACTTCAGCTGCTACCAGATGGGCTGTAACAACTGAAGTGCTAAATGTGAAGTGGAATGAGTTATATAGTGTGGGGTGAGTAAAGCACTCATATCCTGACCTAAGTGCAGAAGCAAGAAGAATGTTCAAATAAATCTAAGTAGCCTTGGAGCCCTGCCATATGAGATGCAGCACTATACCTACTACCCAAGTCTGCTCACTCAGATCTAGGCATCTGATGTGACATCTGGGTACCAGATAGAGATATCTGGGATATCATTTGGTATTCTGGCTGGTTAATGGCTTGTCTGGAACTTTCTGGATTTTGTCACTCCCACTCAAGTGCAGTTGTAACCCCATACCTCACTGCAGACAACCTTGCTGAACATTGTGCATCAAGCACAATCTGATTCGATTCTGGAGTCAATGCAGATGGGAGATGAATTTCCAGTATTGGTCTTTCACAAGAGGTTTTGTGAGTATGTCTGCAACCATGTCTTTGATGGAGACATAGCAAACTGTGGCCTCTCCCTTTCTGACCAAGTCATCCTGGATGTAATAGAACTTTTGTTGAATGTGTTTGGTTCAGGCACAGAACTATGAGTCACAGCACAAAATAATGGCTGCTTGGTTGTCACAGAGTAGTTCTGTGAGAGCCTTTTTGGATGTCTGATTTCATTGAAGAAGGTCCAGAGTCAGGCTAGGTGTTATCCTGTGTTACTAAGTCCAATGTATTCTGACTCTGTGGTGAAGAGAGCCACCATGCTCTGCTGCTTGCTAGACCAGGAAATGGCTCGCTGATTACTGATGAAAACAAAACTGGAGGTGAATTGGGAGTTGTCTGGATCCTGTGACCATCTGGTGTCAGAATATCTGTGGAAGTCCAGATCTGTGGAGAGTTCCATTCCATTGAAGTGGTGTTCCATGTCTTTTGTGGTCTAAACATACTGGAGCATATGCTTTGCTACTTCCTAGTGCATGGACTTTGGCTTGGAACCAAAACAACTGAGTATACCTACTGCATATGTGAGGTCCAGACATGTTCCAAGCATCAGGTACATTAGGGATCCTATCACAGTGAGGTATGAAACCTGTTTGCCTTCAATGACTGTTTCAGAAATGATCTGATCATCTGTTTGATTGATAGTGGAGAGATATGATTCATGTGCCATAGGGGTCCATTCCAGCTTGCAATTTGACATGCCAGTCTGGTCTAGGATGGTCCAGCAGTACTGGGACTGTGCCAAGGATATGATTCAAAGTTGTCAGTTTTACTTGATCTTGTTAAATCCAGGTTCTCTGGACTCAAGTCTGGTCAGAGATCCAAGGGTTAGTGTATGAAGTTCATCAGAGGACAAATGGAGGTTGAAGTAATGGGAAAGGTACCTAGGAGGACTTTGGTGCAGGATGTATATATGTGTCACACCCTTACCAAGGTTTGGTCCTTGTATTTCATAGGAGGAGAGAGAGAAAAGAGCAAGCAAGAGAGAGACCGGGCAAGAGTCTAGAGGTGACTAGTTTGATATTTGTACTAAGGTATAAGATGGAGTACAGGAGACTTATATACTAAAATCTGATTGGAGTTCAGACAGAGGAATAGAGAGATGCATGGAAAGGTATGTTAGGTAAAGGGAGAGCATATAGTAAGGGATAGCATACATAGGAGGAGGCATATGGTGTGGTGAAGTGTCTAAGGTAGAAATGAAGGGTTGAAAGAAGACAAGGGAAATACTAAATATAGTAACTACAAAAGTCCAAGAGGAAAGAGTGAAGTCTGGGTGTGGAGGTATGAAGTCTGGGTTATGGAGGTCTAGAGAAGGAGTTTGGAGTTTGGAGATACAGAGTTTGGAGTGGATATGACAGATCTCAATCCCAACATCAGAAAAAAAGACATGTCTGATATAGTCCAATATAGTCTATGTTAGGATCATTGTGCTTGTCAGCTTCCTCCTTATACATAGTTTGATATAGTATAGATATACATTTATTTTTCTACATAGGCTATATATTGTTTCAATATCTGGTACTGCATAGCATGTCTGCATACTATATAGCACCTAGAGTGGGGTGTAGTAGACAAGAGCAGGTTGACAGAGTGGCCAATGCTTAACATTAACAGTACATAACACAAACAATATAGCATTAGTTAGTTCCATTGAAGACACTACAAATCACTACCAATTGTCCTCAGCACCCTCAACCCCCTCAATCTCTGCCATGGTTCACTCCATACCCTCACCTCATATTTGTCTACCATTTTCATACCATCACTACTGAATTTGGCATCTTCAAAATTGCCACTATCAGTATTGTTGGTGTCATCAGCACTGTCACTGTTGTCAATGATCTCAATGGGGATTTCCTTCCCTGCATCCCCTGCATCATTCTCCTTGAAGTCATGTATGGAATTAGTTAGCACAGAGGTGGGTAAAGCCTTTCTATTCTTCTTTTCACTGAAATCTGAGACCCCTGTATGAATGCTGGAGCCAACTGGTTGGTAAGTTGCATAGCCAGAATTGATATGTAATATATCATCCATTTGTAAATACAGTGAGGTGCAAAACTGTTTTACATCACACACACTACAAAAGTACCAAACATTGTAACAGTTTTGCACCTCACTGTACATCTTTCAATATCTTCTGGAGTTATTTGTTGCTCTTGCTAGTCAGATTGTCAAACTCATTGAGGGAGGTGAGGTGACCCTTATATATGCCAAGGTACTTGTCTTCTTTGAATGACACTACTTCTTGGGTCCCAGAGGCCCACTTGTCAATCATGCATTCAATCTGTGACACACATTAATTTGCAGGTTACAATGTCTGACAATACCTATCACAGTGGGTGCAAGGGCAAATCCAATACAAGGGAATGGATTATAATCACTAGATAGGACCACACCATGGTCATCTTTGTTCTTGAATAAAACTTTATTGGTGACTTGCTGTATAGTAGGATATATGTAAAGGCCTCTATGGTCTTTAGTCATAGCATCACAAGTCTAGACATGACATGAGTATACTTTGAAGAGTAAGCTTCTAATGTACACAAAATGTGAATGCTGCATGCTTCTTCAGTTGATCAACAAGCATGTGGTTCTTTTCTATGACATGCTTGTCTGAGCTTGTTTTGAACCCATACAGTCACTTGACAGCCCTGCATGCCCTGGTCTTGAATTGGCCTCAAATATGGCATGTCTGATCAGTAATCTGTTACATTAGTAATGTAAAATAGAATTGGCAGCATAATTACCCACAAGTTTGATCAGTTTTGGTTCATGCTCAATTGTGACACCATGGTGGCAGCAGGTGTACCACCATGCAGTTTCTGCACATCCTTGTTCTTTGACAAAGCTAGAGAATGGGTCATCTGTCAGTAACATTGCACAATACAGTGCGATTGTGGTCTGGAGGATTGCTTCAGTGGCTGTGTCATAGTTGCCTGCCTTGGGATATTTAGACAGTTTGACTGGTGCTTTGAGTATGCTAGGAGTCTCTTCTGTGAGTACCACCTCACTGATCACAAGCTTTCCCATGCTCAGAGTATTGAGATAACCCTATGAGTTGACTGACTTCACAGGGTATATGTCCCTGTTATCATCATTGTCACTGAGAATGATATCATGATGTGCCTGTTTTATCAGCACCAGATCTTCATCAGCACAGTCATCCTGAGAGCCACTGGCAGCAGAGTCACTGCCAGATCCACTGCAGCTTGAAAAAAGTCACATCACATGTACAACATTGAAAGATAGTTAGAGGGTGTGGGGTAATGTATGTAGGGGTCAAGTTTCCTCATCCTAAGGGGTTCTGTGGAGGGTTAGTACTGGGGACAGATAACTATGACTGATCTCAGAGCATGAGAGTGAGAAGAGATTGTTCTGGACAATGTTCCAGGTAGGAAACTAATAATCTGGTTAACAGTGAGGACTGAGTGCATATGGATATGGTCATGGATGGGACTGGATTGAGTGTGATAGAAGTCAAAGATGTGAGAACTTGACAAAGATGAAGGGAAATGACAAAGATGAAGGAAACTGACAATGACAGAAATGAAACAGATGATGATAGGGGAAATTGATGATGGAAGGAAAACCTGACCAAGGATGAGGGTCAGATATGAATGAGGGGTTGACAAGGACCTGGAAACTGACAATGACAAGGGAAACAATATTGAGGACAATCCCAACAATGAGGGGAGGGTCTTCCAACAATGGAAAGATTGTTGTGAATGACTTGGTGTGTTCACCAGACAACTGAAACAACCTATTGGCTGGACAACCAAATGACAACCCAAAGAGAGAAAGCTGATGATGGAGCTACCTGGCAGAAAGAAGGAATGCCCATATGGGGGGCTAGCCAGAGCAGAAACCATCATAGAGCCAACATAAGGGACGAGGGATGAGGCCTGAAGGCCAAGCCCTTAGCAGACAGAGGAAGAGCCAATCAACAAGTGGCTAAAGCTAAGGTTCCCAGCTTTAGGCCACTGGCCTTATATATTGCCTGGGTCCATGCATGGACTAAACTGTACACTACTATACAAGGTAAGGACTGTGGGAAGGAATGGAAGGGAGGATGGAGATTAAATACTGCAGGCTGCAGAGAGGTAAGCCCTGAGATCTGATCATAGTCCATGGAGATGGGATTGTGATCTGAGGATCAGGATTGAGATCCAATATATACTAATGGATACAAGGGAGATTAGATCAGATTGGGAGATCTAGGGGGTGGCATGGGAATGCCATGGAGATCTGATGGAAATAAAGTTTAATGTAGTCTAACATATGGGATCCTTGAGGTGTGATGTCATTGATGATGTCAGGGTCTGGACTCATCAGGTGACTGGTCATATGATTGACCTTGTGGAGGCCATGTGACATAAGGAGTGGAATTTGAAAGGAATGTGGGTAAAGAGTGTGAGATAAAATAGTTAAATGCAAGGGGATTCATAACAGATGGAAATTAGATGCTGCAGGCTGCAATGGGGTGAGCCCTGAGATCTGATCATAGTCCATGGAGGTAGGATCAGAGATCTGAGGGTTGGGATTGAGATCCAATATATACTAATAGATACAAGGGAGATTAGATCAGATTGGGAGTGTCAGAACCACGATTTTCCTTATGTCCCTTTTACGATATTCACACCTTTCAACCCCTATTATAAACCCCTATCCTTAATCTTTCACCCAATTATCTTATATTTCCCCTTTACCCACTAATTCAGGTCTAGGCTACTTTCAATTGCGACATTCCATTGACATCAAGTTATGTCATCATCATTATGTCATGGTCTAGCCTATTGACATCACCATGACATCATTCCATTCCCCACTGATTTATCATTTCATATTTAGATTCATTTGATCCATTATTTAATATCCATTAGTCATTATTTGGGCACAGGGCTCAGATCTAGATACAGGCCTTAGGGTTAGATATCCTATATAAGTAGCACTTGTCCTGTATAGTAGTCCTCATGCTTAGTATTCTCATTGCTGTGGATTATTCTCTGTGTGTGTGCCTTTGCCACATCTTAGTCTAGTCCATGGTTTCAGCCTCTCGACTTCTCACTTTGAGTTGTTGAGTTGTTCCTGATAGGGAGATCTAGGAAGTGGTATGGGAATGCTATGGAGATCCAATGAGATATATGAGGTTTAATCTAGTCTAGCACATGGGGTTCTTGAGGTATGATGTCATAAATGATGTCAGGGTCTGGACTCATCATGTGACTGGTCATGTGATCAGCCTTGTAAAGGTTATATGACTTAAGGAGTGGAATGTAGAAGGAATGTAGAAGAAGGAATGTGGAGGAAATAGTTAGGTACAAGGGGATTTGTAACAGAGATGACCAGTGGATGCAAAACTGATGAGATTCAAGATCTCCATACAACACATTTATAGTCTGGGCATTTCCCTGGACTTTGTATCTATGACAATGACTGAGGCCCTATGAAGGGACACTTGAATCTAAGTACCAAGATAGCAAGAAAAGCAAAATGCCATAGTAGAAAGTCAAACAAGATACAAATAGGTGATAGAACCAATGAGTGATAGATATAAATATGTGCTCTCACTACACAATGCAATTCAAGGAGAAACCTACTGCCAGTGTACTTGGGCAGGGGAAAATAGCATTTGCTGCTCTGCAGGAACAGCAGGCCCATTCTGGACAGGGTAGCTATACCCTGTTTGCCAATAAGGATGACTGGGAGTTGGGTCAGTGGCTGATTAAAAATGTCAATCAGTGGGGCATTGAAGAGTACCTCACCTTGCTAATTGTAAATAGATTGGTTACATCTTGATGACAGAGAAGACTTATCAGGGTGCAAATAGACTCATACAGAAATATGCCCAAGTTACCAGAATGTTATCAATCAGCTGCCAACAGGTCCTGAGTGAAGATTTGAGATAATTCAGGTCCATGGTGACAAACCTATCAAGCCACTGTCAACAAGTGATAGTTTCAAGGATAACCCAGCAGTGGAAAAGCTTAAGTTATGGATGCAAGATCCCATTGCCTGTATCAAGGACATCATTGGCAACCTGGACTTCCATAGGGAAATAGCATATGCATCTGAAAAAGTGTATACTGACCATGAGGGTAAAAACTACCAATACAATGAGATGTGAACTGGAGATTGGTGGTGGAACATACAAGTGAGTGCAGTGAGAAATACAACCAAGAGGCACACCTAATCCTTGATAGTCCTGTTTACCTGCAGAGGTGACTATTGTGCTGATAATTCTAGTATTGGATAAAACAGAACTGTCCTGATTTAGAGGGGAGAAAACTGCATGGCCAGTTTATCTTAGTATCAGAATGTGTCAAAGCATGTCCATCATCAGCCTGGTCATCATGCCTCTGTGTTACTGGGCTACTTACCAGTATCCAAGTTAAACTCATTTGAGGATAACTCCATAGGTGGATATTGACTCTTCCACTACTGCATGAAAAGGATCCTTGAACCTCTGGTTGCTGCTGGAATGGAAGAAGTTGAGATGGTGTGTGCAGATGGGCAAATTCGGCTTGTGTTTCCTATCGTGGCAGCCACATGTTGGAATCTGGTAACTAGCCCATCTAAGAGAGGCAAGGCAGCAAAACCATCGAGCCCTATCAACGGTTTGCCTCTGCAGCTTGGGATCACCCAAAGCAATGCCTCATGATGTACTATGCTGAGAACTGGTACCCCAAGTGCCTTGTGCTACCAGACCAAAGAGGTACAAATATCCAATATGCCACTTGTAACCAAGCACAAACTACACATGTATTACATGCACAAGCTACTAGCCAATACCCACCTGAGTTTATCTCCTAGGGCCTTTGTCCCATATTCTCTCCCTTCTGGTCCATTCTTTCTCATTTGGATATTTTTCTCTGCATCTGCTCTGATATTCTACACTAACTCCATCAAGGCATCTTCAAGGACTATATCAAGAAATGGTGCACAGACATAGCTGGCAAGGCCAACTTGGATGATCAGTTGCATGCAATGCCCTACTACCCAGGGTTGCAACACTGGAAGGATAGTATCTCAAAAGTGAAGTAGTGGACCAGTAGTGAGCATAAGCAATTGCAGTGCATATTTCTTACCTCACTCATCAGAACTATCACTCACCAGCAAGTTTTCATAGCTTTACTGGACTTTATCTATTTAGCACAATATGAATCTCACACAAATGACACCATTGTGGCCCTCCAGCAAGCCCTGGATGCTTTCTATGATGCCAAGGATGTATTCATCACACTTAAGTGCCAAGAACATTTTAACATCCCCAAGTTGCACTCACTCCTCCATTATGCTGACATGATCAGGCTGTTTTGTAGTCTCGATGGCTTCAATACAGAGAGTTCAGAACACCTACATATTGACTATGCTAAGAAGGCATACCTCAACACCAACCACAAGAACTATATGCAACAAATGGCAAGATGGCTCCAGCATCAAGAAACAGTTATTAGGTTCAATACATATCTGATATGGCACAATTGCAGGTTGGGGTCCAATGCAGATGCATCAGTGGATATCGTTGTCATGTATAGTTTGATTGGACACAATACTAATAATCATGCCATTGCTGCAATGACACACCCCACAGATGGATGGTATCAAATATTCAACAGGCTATGTTTATCCAAGAAGATTGTGTCCTATCTACATAGCTCAACACCATGGTGCTGTCAAGTTCATCAATGCCCTCGAAGCATTGTGGGAAACCAAAGTCTCCTGTTGTGCAAACATGCTATTTCTCCAGTCCATGGCATTCCATGTCTGTCTGGGTCATCAGGAAACACGGCCAAAGTTCATGACATCTAGTGACTACTGGAATAGTCTAGGGCCTCTGACAGCACCTAGCCAGGCTTTGCCAGATGTGGTGAGATCAAATGAGATTCAAACAAACTTTCCCCAAGGTCTTACCAGATCTATTGGGTTCTTGCTACCTCTGGTCAGATTCATGCTATTCTTGTCAGTGCTGGTGAGCACTTTTGATGTCCCTGTTGACCCTGGCTAGCACTAGCCACCTCTATTTATATTGTCACTCACTCATGTAACAAGTTAGAGTTGAATATAAACAGAGTTGATGCTATACAAATGTGAGACAAAATACTGCCAGCTACTCGAGTCTGGCATTCTTAGGACCCAATATACCTTCATCCTTGGCATTCTCTGCCTTGTCCAGGACCTGTTCCAAACCAGTATACCTGTATTCTTCCATCTTGTCACCCAGCTCATCATCAATCAACTCCTGGGTGTCTTTGAGCTCACCATCATCTATATTCTCATCCTCCTCCTTGCTCCCAGTGCTGCCTTCAGAGATACCCAAGTTGCTTATAGGAATATAATTGTTTTCTGCATCTGCATCAACATCTTGTTAAAAATGAAAGGGCTATTTGTCAAGAGTCTCAGAGCTGTTGAGAAGGCAGTGCATTGCATCATGGATGGATTTGTGGCTGACTCCTCCACCTCAGTACCTCATAAACATGTCTCAATTGAGAACCTAGAGTACTTTAGTTTAGAGGTTCCAATTTAATTGATTGATTAAACTCACATGTTTACAAAGTACCAATCCCAATCTTTGTTATTGTTACTTTCTCTGCATGCAATCAAGGGTGGTAGCAGGCTCCTATGCAACCGTCAGGGTAAGTGCAAGGCTTCATCCTAATTGCAAGTGTAGTGTCACATGACTCCATGCAACATTTGGCACTCCGCAACTTTAGCTGTCCTTGCACTTACCACGATGGCTGCAACAAAACATTGGTAAATATTGGTGGCCACAGCTGTGCTATTGTTTGTAATCCTTTGAACTTGGAAAAATATGAAATCATATGCACTCAGTTTAGGGTTTACAATACTTTAGTCGACAGGGAAGGGTCAGCAGACTAGAGTAGTCCATGCGGATGCTGCATGTTCTGAGCCTCGTTCCTCTGCTGGTACAGTAGATGTCACACAGAATAAACCATTTGTTCTCCCATGTTTACACTCCTCTCTGTTATCAGCGCACTGGAAGATGGTCACACCAGCGCTACAGATTTCATTTTAGCACTACTCACCAACCCAGCATATGAGAACCTGATGGTTAACGATCTCATTACAAATGCTGAGAAAATCTTCAAAGAGTTCCTGCAACATCCTATGACCGACCATAAGGCAAAGGGGCAATGCTTCAGGGTGGCCGAAGAAACTTACCTTCAGGAAGTTCGCAATCTTGCATTGGGAGATAGCGGCTCGCACTTTGGGGCCACAAGTGCCACAGTTCAGCAGCTGGAAGACTTCCATGTTGAGCAGATGGTGCAAACGATGGAGATCAATGCACTAAATTTATGAAGCCTACTTGAGTCACTACTGCAAGAGAAGCATCAGTGGCAGGGGTGGGGAAACTCCCAAAGTGTAGAAAGTGATGCTTGGACTGATGAACCAGGCAATCCGGCTTCCAATTTGTTCTGGAATGAGGTGGACGAAATCGATCTTGAGGGGTTCATAGGTCAAATAACTGGTGACGGAGAGCAGTCCTTGTCAGCCAAAGGGAGGCGCACAAAGCATCGATCTGCGATTAGAGCAATGGTTCATCTTAATCAGTAGATATTATGAGATACTAAATGATAATAGAAAAAGACCGTGATCTGCAGTATCCTGATGCAGGGCCTCAATCAAAAGGCAAACACTTTGCAGAGTATTGTCGGGTTTTTTTTGCAATCAGTCCATGCCCTGCACAGCGTGATTAACATGCTTGCTCACCTTGGCATCTCGATCTCAGTCAATGCGATCAATTTGGTTATGCGCTCACTGTCTTCAGAATCAGAGCACTCATTGCAAACACTCGGACATTCGCTCACCGTGGCATATGCATACAATAACTTTGATGTTGACCTCAAAAGCTACATTCCAACAGTCGAGAAAAGCAATGACTCACTCAGGCATCTCACGTTGGGATTGCTATTTCCCCTGGCCCATGGAGTTGAGATGAATGACTTGTGGTGCTCAGACATACTGTAGAAGAAGTCAGTATTCAACCTGGAAGTAAAAGGAGAACCTGTGCACACCTGGTGGGATCTAGTCAACTTGCATGAACCCGAGGTGCAGACAACAAGTGCAGAACCACCACAGTACCACAGCTTCAATGCGTGGATGTATCTAAACGACCTCTGTACCTATGGGCCAAAGTATTTTCATCAGTTCAAGCCTCAAGTTACACTCCCAAGTCCAATAGAACAGATACCGCTCATCAAAACACCCATCTTTGCTGCACGAGCAATGAATATAAACAACTCAACTGTTAGCAGCAATATTCGAGCCATCATTGAACTTCTTAAGCAAGGCGGGATTTACGAGTCTGCTCAGACATCAGTAGGAGACAAAGATGACGCAATGAGTAGTTAGGACTCACCAGATCGTACATGGAGACCTTGGCACAGGTGAATGACTCTATGCTGCTCAACTGTGCCGTTCCATCGAGGCCACTCCTTGGCACTGTTTCCGGCATGTGGTCTTCATCCCTGGGCTATTCCACTTGAAGATGGCATGCGCAGATGTATTATGGCACTGTTTCATCCTTTCACAGGCTGCATGCGAGGATGAAACAAGTCTAATGAATGATGTAGCAATACTTCGGCCAAGAGAGACATTCACCTTTACTTCAAAACCTGGGTTTCATCAGATGCATCAACTCATTAGCCATGCAGGCATATGCCGGCGGCTTGATTGTTGGTTGGCATATGTTCGCAGAAGGTTGCCTGAACTCACAAGCCTTGATGAGTTCACATTCACAAAGCCAGCACTTGACAGCCTAAGAATCATGGCAGATGAGATCGCAATACAATTTGTGGCCACTCACGAAATGCAAACAGAACACATGAAGTTGGAGGAGTTGCGAGACATTCAATTCGAAAATGTGCTCCTGTTAAACAAGTATTTTCTGCTGTATGAAGAACTCTCATTCACAATGAATTCAGGCAATATCGGCCATGTGGAGACCTGCATTATCAGCTGGATTCCCATCCTGAAGGCTGTTGGAAAGCATAAGTACGCACTTCATATGCAAAACTTCCTACTCAATGTGCACTTCATTTACCCACCGGGTCTGAGGTTCACAAAGGTGCATTTAGTATATTAACCTTGGCGGATTGATATATTGTGCTTCAGGTGAAGAACGGTGGTAAAGATTCTAATCGAACAGTTGATTGGATAATTCTCAAGTCACCATTAGTTCAAGTGTATTGGAATATACAAAGGATTATCCAGACAGATATCGATCAAACTCATCTAACTGCCAGCCATGCTGCCCCAGATATGACAAACACGTTCAAGAAACTCCAAAAAAGGCTCATATCAAGCTCATCTCATACCGTATGTAAGGGGAGAAGAAGCCAGCATGTCATTGAAGACCTTAGTGACAAGGGTGTAACACTGATGGAGAGAGCAAATCATGGTGAAGAAAACATGAATGAACCGAGAACAGAGCAGACAGAGGTAGATAGAGCTGAACTAGAGGATGTATTAGTCAAACTACTGTGATAACTACTGGGTAACCTTTGTGGACAAGAGTTAACCATTATTGCATAGAAGACTCTCCTATGCTACTTACATTTTCCTTTCCGGTGGTGGCAGCAGTGATGGCAGCATTGGGCAACAGCTTCAGGCAAATCTTGTTCCTAGCTTTTGCCAATACACAGTTAGCTTCAAGTTACGGTGACCCCGAGAACATGAACACTTACCATTGTGGCCCTCCTGGCCACATGCCCCACACTTAAAACAATGCTTGACATTAGGAGAAGGAGAAGGTGCTTGCACACCAATAGCATGAGTGCTGTTGAGAACTGCAGTACTAGGATGAAGAGGTGTTGAAATAAAGGGCAATGGATGCAGAGGGGAATGGGCTTGAATGAGCCTAATAATTTCGTCTGCAAACTGCTTGCTTCGTATCCACCCCATTTCTCTCTTGAGATCCTGCACAGTTTGGATTTTGTCGTGGTGGGCATAGTTGACAATGGAATCAAGTGTTGCATTGGTCATAATAAGGCATGGGCCATGGCGGTTGAGAGCAGTCCACCCAAACATGATCACCATCTTGGCTTCACACCATTTATGGAGGGCATGCCTCAAGTTGTAGTCACATTGTTCCTTGGTATACTTAGGGATGCATGAACGTTGCATTGCACAGTGTGGCTTAGAGATAGTGGATGTGAAGGCCAAGAATTCTGCGGGATTGTGGATGTCACAGCAGATGGTAGGCTTCTGGATATGACAATAGTCACAGCCTTGTTTGGCATCCGTATTACACCGGATGTGATCGGTGTCTAAGGAGTGTTAACATTGAGTATATGTACACCATTCACACTGCTATCAAAAACTTCCACCGGCCATCTTGTTATTAAAACAGCCATCGAAAGCCTCCCTGCAGCATCCCACACCTGGACGATTTCCTGCGTTTATAAGAAGGTCCATTCCAGGATCAAGCTCCTGTTTTTTCTGCTTCACTGAATGCAATAGCCCGGGCAGGTGTGCATCCTTGGCCTTTTGTTTGTGTGTCCCCCCCTCAGACTGTTGGACTTTCTTGGCTGCCTTCACAGCCTTTTCATCATCGAAGTGTTCTCGCTCAGCAAGCAGTAGTGCAGTGCCAGTGGGTTCTTTGCTATGTACGTGCTGCATGTCCAAAACACTGCCATAGCACTGAAAGATTACAGGTTGCTCTCCACTGCACTATCAAAGTGATGTCCAGTACGTCCATACCCTTAAGTTTGGTCAACAACCCGTGCATGCTAATGAAACAAAACTCACCATCCCAAATGAAGTTGTGGTGCAGAGGCCCCATGTTCGCCTGGCTATCAAGTTATCAAATTCAGCCTCCTTGAAGGTATCAGACATGTCTGCGTTAAACCACTTGATTTTATCTTCTAGGCCACATGATAGATGCTTCTGCAGGAAATTTGCAGCCACAATTGAATCCAAAATGACATCGAAAAATACGAGGAACTTTGGCAGGGGAGGATCACCCAGCTTATACCCTGCTGGAACCAAGAAAGCGAGATCAGCAAAGCTGTTGAGTGCATACTGTTGTAAAACAAATAATCCTTTCCAGATGGATAAGGATTGAATAAAGGGTGTGAGTATAGACTTGACCCAAGGGAGGGAGACAGGAGAGACACAGGGAGCAAGAGGAGATAGGTGACCAGTAGCCCAGTTCACACAGATAGAAAGTGGAGGGGAAGAAAGATCCTTTTCTGAGGTGTGGTACACCCATTTTATAGTCCCGGATATACCTGTAGACTTCTATCTACAAGTCCTAATTAATCTGGGTCCAAATGGCACC